>NDGM011131500.1:0-10830 GCA_002564305.1 Octomys mimax | reverse complement strand
TGCTGGATGGTTAAGACAAAGTTAAAGCAAGACCTATATAACTAAAAATGTAACTTTTGTATCAGATTCAACTTTAAATGACCAAAATTTCTAATCTATAATAAAACATGATTTTTAAATGAGCTACAATCAAAATAAATATTTACAGTTTTATAAATTATTACACTGAACCACTGTACAGACTAACTTAGATATCATGCACACTTAGTCCATGTGCACACATCCATGGTCCTGACATCACCCAAAAGCCCCACTTATCAGGACATGAGGCTTTCTGGTGACAAATCTAAATACAAGCCCTAGCATGAGTAGTGTTAAGAGCCTGTCGAAAGCCATTAAATGCTGCCTTAGTATCAACAGAATGATTTATTGTCCACATTTATTGAGTTTGATTGGCCTGGAGATCGGTGACTTTTATAAACAGCCAGATAGTAAACATTTTAGTATCTGTGGTTGTAATGTTTTTGACAAAAATTTCCATAAATATTTTCATCAGTGTGGTGTAATAGCAGTACATATATAAATCTAAAATTTATTATAGTAAAGACGTTGCTATTAATTCCCCCTCCTCACTTCAAACAGACACACATCATTCTTGGCAATGTATCTTTTGCTATGCTAGGTTTTTGAATATTTAAACCATCTTTGTACATTATGATCACCCTTGTATATACAAAATTTGACCTAATCTTTGCCTTTTTTTGCTATTATCATTAATGTGCACTTTATTACATGATCACACTGTATTGTGGGAGCATTATTTTATTCACAAAAAGAATGCTTCTTCTTCTTCCCCCTCCTCTCCCTCTTCCCCCTCCCCCTCCCCCTCTTCCTCTTCCTCTTCTTCTTCTTCCTTCTTCCTTCTTCCTTTTTCTTTATTCTTTTTGGCATTACTGAGGATTGAACTCAGGCCCTCACTTCCCCGGCCCCCTCATTATTCTTCAAGATTTGTTTATACTTTACTTTTCTAGAAAAATTATTTATTTATTGCAAATCAATAATAATTATATAACAAATTAAAAATTGTAGACAAATACTGAAATGTGAAAGATGTAAGATGTAAACAGTGAATTTTAGAAAAATATTTCTGAAATGAATACATAATGTGAGATTAATAATAGATTGCAAATTGTAAAAAATTATTTACAAACTGAAATGAATATAACAATAAAAATTGTCTAAAATAAACATGAAGAAAGAGTTTACAGATCAGTCATATGATAGCTCACTCTGTGCTTGACTTAATCTTTGATAGGGAGAATTTTTCTCATATAGCTCTATACATTATTCTTTAACACCTAAAGCATACATAGTTAACAGCACAAATGGTCTCCCATGGAAAAGCTACAGACAGCTGGTTGTAGCCCCATAAAAACTTCTCCAGTGTTAGAATCAGTGATAATAAGCACATGTGCCGTGTGTATGTGTGTGTGAACACATGTCCAAATTAGAAAATGAATTAAAATACAAAAGCCAGGTTTGGGCCGCCAGAAGTGGTAACCAACTTGAATGACTTGGTGAGATGAGTACTGCAAAAGCTGAGACCTGAGAGAACATTTGGGCGCAGTCATCCTTACTTATTCTGCATTCACACCATCTTCTCAAAAAGCCGGAGGAAAAAGGGAATTTTAGTTCTTGTGATTTCTACTTAGCAAACACAAGTCCAATGAAATAAAACATTAGGTGAGGTATTGTGCAAATTCTAAATTAAAGTAAGTTTTATTAAACAAATTAGAACTTCAAAATTGGTCAAGAAACTAAAAACAGTCTACACAAGAATAATCTAGCAGGGCCGGGGATGTAGCTCAGTGGCATAAGCACCTGCCTGGCAAGTGCAAGACCCCAAGTTTGATCCCTGGTAACAAAAACAGGCAAACAAAAAGAATAATCTGAAAATCATCTTATGTGGGAGTGCTTTGACACAACCACTGTTAGTAAAAACAGAAATCCTTGTGATAGTGTTTCATTTGAGGCAAGTTTTTTGTCTGTTTTTGTTTTAAAGAAAGGTGATTGCTGGGTTTCAGGGATTGTTTAATTAATTAATTAACTAATTAATTAATGTATGTGGTATAGGGTCTCACTAAGGCAGCTTAGACTTGTAGTGATCCTCCTGTTTTCAGCCTCCCAAGCGTTGGGATTACAGGTGTGCACCACCATGCCTGAACTCGATTGCTAGCTCACAGCACCTGGGGGCAGGGGCGGTGTGGCACATGGTGCCAGGGATCGAACCCTGGTCCCTGTGCTTGCCTAAGCAGGTGCCTAGTCCATGGGGCCATTTCACAGGCCCCATTTCTTTAATTTTTAAATCAGTACATGTTAATTATACAGATCAAAGGATTTCCTTGTGACATTTTCATCTATGCATACCTCAGTCAAACTCACTGCCCAGTTTCCCTCCCTCTCGTTTTCCTTTCCTGTCCCCGTGGTCCCATCCTTTGCCAAAGTCTTCCTTCTACTTTCAGTGTAGTCTTTGTTTTTTTCTTTGTAGATACGTTATAGAAGAAAAAGAAAAAAAAATGTGCCTTTCTGAACCTGGCTTATTTCACTCAGCATGATGATCCCCAGTTGCATCTATTCCCTGAACATGATACAACTTCATTCTGCTTGAGGGCTGAGTGGGACTCCACTGTGAAGAGGTGTCCTATGTTCTTTATCCTCTCATCTGTTAGTGGTGTTCAGGCTGGCCCATAGCTTGCCATTTGTAAACCATAGTAACTATGGATATGAAGATATGTCAGTAGTATTTGGACTCTGATTCCTTTAAGTACACACTGGGAAGTGGTACAGCTGGATCATACGATAATTCTTTTAGTTTTCTTCATAATGCTAGATAAAATTTAAAAAAATACAAGAAATTTTGGAAAATGAATAGACTTTAACAGTCTCCTAGGTGTGCAAATCATAACTACATTGAAAATACTGATGTTAAAATTTAGAGAAATTTTATCTTCTTTATGAATTTTTCCTAATGAGCTCTGTAGCCAAGTAACAAAACTCACTTCATGATATGTTTTAATTTTGTAAAAGAAAATATTCATTTTTTAAAGAATGCAAAATGGTAAAAATAACAACATTAGAAATGATACAAAATTTCATTGAAGTAGTAAGAATTGGACAATGGTTGTATTGCATAATGTTATCTTCAAATTAGTTATTCAGGTTACCAGATATAAACTTGAAAAATAGATTAAAAATTCTGTAAGAAATTAAAAATGAGAAGAAAAAATAAGTAAAAATGAAAGCATTAACTGCTCCTTTCATTAGATCAGCAGAAATTAGCAGTGCAATTATCCAAGCTATCCTGGATATATTTTCTTTTCCACTGAACAAATTCTTTTCCTTTTACAGTATCCATTGTATCTTTCAGATTTTATTTACTCTTTTAGTTGTCACAATAGCGAGATAATATGATGTTTGTACATACAGGTCTGATTTATTTCACTTATTGGTACAGTCTCTAGCTGCATCCGTTTACCTATAAAAGCCTGAAATTTATCTTTTTACATCAATGGAGTGTTGCACAATAGTAACACTCCACTGTGTAAAAATACTACATCTTTTTTATCCATTCCTCAGATGATGGGCATTTGGGTCCTTTCCCAGCTTTAGCTATGACAAATTGCACTGCTATAAACATAAACGCATATATATTGTGGTGATATGATGTTTTCACATCTTCTGGAAAAATACCCAGGAAGGGAAGAGCTGGTCTGAATGAGCCCTCCAGTCCTAGCTTATTGAGGAGTCTCCATACCTTTTTCCACGGTGGTTGTACCAGCTTGCACTCCTAACAGTAGAGAAGGATTCCTTTTTCTCTACAACTTATCCAGTATTTGTTACTGCTTGACTTTTTGAATAACCATTCTTTATGGTGTAAGATGGAATCTCAGCATTGTTTTAATTCGCATTTCTCAAATGGTCAATGATGTTGAACTTTTTCATATATTTATTTTCTATTTGTATCTCTTCATTTGTGAATTGCATATTCATCCCAGATGCCAATTTTTGGGTTGGGTCTTTGAATTTTGGAGGCCTGATTATTTTTCTTTATATGTTCTAGATAGAAGTCCTTTGTCTCAGGGACAGTTGGTTATAATTTTTTTTTCCAATTTCAAAGTTTTCTTTGTACTCTGTTGGTGATTTCTTTTGACAAGCAGAAACTTGTCAATAAGATGAGATCCAAATTATTGATTCTTTGAAATATTTATACTGAAGTTTGGTTTTTGTTTATATACTCTCTACCTATCCCTATGTCTTTAAGATGTCTACCTACTTTCTACTCCAGATGATTTAGTGTTTCAGATTTAATACTTAAATCTTTAGGGCTGGTAAGATAGCTCAGCAGACTTAGTGCCTGCTCAGGCCATAGGAACTGGGGTTTGATCCCTGGCACCAGAAGCTGCACTGACCCAGCTCCTGGGCATGCTGAGCTAGCCACTGAGTCTGGGCATGACAGTATATGTGTGTGCAATCTCAGCTGTAGGGAGGCTGAAACCAGGAGGATCACTGAGTATGAGCTGTGTAGTGAGACCCAAATACACAAAAAAGTACATTTAAATTTTAGATCCATTTTGACTGTGTTTTTGTGTATAGTGATAGACATGAGTCTATTTTTAGTCTTCAACATGCATAAAGCCAGTTATTTCAGTATCATTTATTAAAGAGTTTTTCTTCCAGTGAGCATGTTTGGTCCCTTTATCAAAGATAAAGTGTGTGAGTATATTTGTAATTGTGTCTTCTTTTTCTAAAAATGACATTATACAAAAATTTCTGGTAGTTCAAAACTCTTATTTAACAATGATACATAATAGGCCTATATACCATGTCATTTATCAAATTCATTTTTATATTTTGCTATGAAAATTGTATCTGGCATCATGTAAATGTTCTTTAATGAAAATACACGCAATAAGACTCAATTTTTAAAATTACATCAGCATAACACATTAGAAAATGACAGGAAATAACAAATTTAGGCAATGTTCCAATATTTTCCCTCTCTGAGTCCAAACATCTAAGTATAATCTACTGTTATCTAAAGAGTTTACTGAGAGTTTATATCCTTTTTTAAAGGGTAATGCTCTAAGGTCATATATGTGAACATCAAACTTGATGATTTTTTTCCTTGCTGCAATTCAAGCAAGGAAACCATAAATGTGCTAGCAGTCCAGGAGAACCAGAGAAGGGAAATAAATTAATTTTGTTCTAAAAATGAACATCTTTAAGAGAGTCAAGTGGTTTGGTTTCTATATAAATCATTGTATATATGAAGGCTATTTCAATCCTAATTTTATTGTCTTTTGTAGAGAGGGATTGAAACTGTGAAAATAAAAGTTTATCAGTTAAAAAAGCTTGGGGATATATTTTAGTTATCAATGAACTCCAATCTTTATTATGTATTTTAACTTTTATTTCATTATCATAAATATAAATAGCAACTTCTGACTTATTTAATCTTGTCTTCTATTACAAAATAGGATATAAACATACCTTTTAATTCTATTTTATCGTCAAAAAAAGAAGATACTCTAAGAAAACTGCTCATTATAGAAAATGTATAACATTTGAACAGAAAAATGAGAATAAAAATACTAAATATAACAGTAATAATTGCAGACAATCCTGCTAGATTTATAATCATTCAAATGGAAGCAATTGTTAAAGTTTAACATAGGTCATGAATAAAATGTTGAAGAACTTGACAGTCTCTGGTAAGCCTGCAGGACTCTGCTAAGCTCTGACCTTGGTTAGCCCCCAGAGTGTATATGTGGAGCTTCTGATGGTGCTGGTCCAAACTTTTAAGAATTAGGAGGACTCTGAGTGGCCTGTGAGACACAAGAGAGCTGCAGTCTGTGGGCCCAGCATGAGTAGGCATGGAGCTTTCCTGCTGCCATTTAAGAACTTTGGCAGACCCTGATAAGCCTGCAGGACTCTAGTAAACTCTGTCCTTCTTCAACTCCCAGAGCACATGTGTAGAGCTTCTGCTGGTGCCAGTTTGAACTTTTAAGAATTTAGGAGACCTCTGAGTGGCCTGTGGGATGCAGATGAGCTGAAATCTGTGAGCCCAGTGTGCACAGGTGTGGTGCTTTCCTGCCATCATTTAAGAATTTTGGTGGCTTCTGGGTACCCTGGGGTCTCTAGTAAGCTGACTTTCCTTAGCTCACAGTGCACAGGCCTGGAGCTTCTTCTGGAGTTGGCCCAAACTTTAAGAACTTAGGAAAACTCTGAGTGGCCTGTGGGATGTAGGAGAGCTGTGATCTGTGGGCCCACTGTGAGAAGTTTTGGAGCTTTCCTGGAGCCATTTAAGAACTTTGGCACCTTTGGGCAGCCTATGGGACTCCATCTGGGTGATTACGGGGAGCTTCAAAGATGCTAAAATACAGGAACAAAAGGCAATCTCAATCCTCTAGACCACCCAAAACAAATCCAGGAGACAAAGACATCTAGGGGAAATCACACACATGAAATTTCTGAAATTATAGCAACTGAAGTAAAGAAACAAGTCCATCAGGCTATTGAAGAAATAAGAGCAGAAATAATCTCTCAGATCCAAAAAGAAAGGACAGCAGTTGTGAAAAAATTGTTCAGCACAGCTAAAGAGGACATAGATAGAAAAAATAGAGAATAGAAAAACTGATGGAAACAGTGAATGAACAATATAGGAATTAGAATGCAAGGACCAGATTAAAAAAGACATCCAGGGAATTAAGAACTCCATTGAATTCTGGCAAAACTGCTTGAATGAAACTGAAGATAGAATGACCTCGAAGATAGTGTTGTAGCTAATAAACATGAAATAAAAGATCTTGCAGAACTAACAAGGAATAGGAAATAATTCAGCAGCTACAAGACAATGCAAAGAGAATAATATAAGAATAACAGTTGTTAGTAAAGCAGCAGGAGATAACACAAATGACCAAAAAAGACTATTTGCAGAAGTACTAGCAGAAAATTTTCTAACATGAGAAAAGAACCTGACATACAGTAAGTGAGGCATATAGAACTCAACACAGCTGTGAACACAATAAATTTACACAGAGACACATAGTAAGCAAGATATGAGAAATCTAGTAAAAGAATAGAATATTAAAAACTGCTAGAGAGAAGAAACATCACCTACAATGGAAATCCTATCAGAATTATGGCAGATTTCTTAACACAAGCCATCAAATGCAGAAGAGCTTGGAGTGAAGTATTTCAGATTTTGAAATAACATAACTCCCAACCCAGATTGATGTACCCTGCAAAACTATCAATCAAATTTAATGGTGAAATAAGATTCTTTCTTTCTTTCTTTATTTATTTATTGGCAGAACCAAGGATTGAACTCAGGCCCTTGCACTTGCCAGAGAAGCGCTTATTCTATTGAGCCATCTCCCCGACCCCTAAGATTCTTTTATAACAAAGAACAATTGAAGAAATTCATGACTACCAAACCAACCCTACAAAGAGTACAGACAGATACTCTAGAAAGAGGCAGAAGTGATCATAGTTTCAAGAACAACAGAAAGCAACCACAAAACAGAGCAAGTAATTAAAAAGAGGGAAAGATTATGGACTCTTTTGCTGTTAAATTATTAGCAAGAAAATAACATGACAAAGATAAGCCAATACATATCAATTATAACCATCAATGTGAATGGTCTCAATTCACCAACCAAAGAAAGAGACTAGCAGAGTTGATTAAGAAACAAAATCCAACAATATGATGCATATAAGAATTATATGCAAATATTACATTTAACTCAAAAGGAAATTCACAGACTAAAAGTCAAAGGATGGAAAACAATATTCCATGCCACAGGAAATTAGAAAAAAGAAGGGGTAGCTATCCTGGTTTCTGACAATATCAAATTCAAGCCAAAAATCATCCAAAGGAATAAAGAAAGTCACTACATACTTGTTAAGTGAAAATAGCAAGAGGAAGTGACAACAGTAATAAATATATATGCACCCAATGTAGGATCACCCTCTTTCAAAAGAGAAATTTTAACAGACATGAAAAATCAAATGGGCAATAATACAGTAGTAACAGGGGACCCTAACATGCCACTATCAGAAAGAGATAGATCAACTAGGCTAAAGATTAGCAAAGAAACAACAGTTTTTTCTTTTTGTGAAGAAATTGACTTGGTAGACCTTTACAGGGTGTTTCACCTAGAAACAAGAGAATACATATTCTTCTCAGCTGCACATGGAACAGTCTCCAAAATAGACCATATACTAGCACACAAAACACTCCTAAGTAAATGTAAAGGAACTGAAGTTATCCCATGCATACTATCTGATCACAGTGCCATAAAACTGGAAGTTATTGACAAAAGAAACTATGAAGACACAATAAACAGTGAAAACTAAATCACAACCTCCAAACAATCAGTGAGTCATAGATAAAATTAAAGAAGAAATTAAAAAATCTTTGAAATAAAACAAAAATGCAGATACAACTTACTGAAACCTGTGGGATACAATGAAAGCTGTTTTAAGAGGGAAAGTTGTAGCTGTAAATTCTCACATTAGGAAAATAGAACAAGCCCAAAAATGATCTTATGTTGCACTTCAAGCTCCTAGAAAAAGAAGAGCAAGTCAAAGCCCAAAGAAGGCAGGAAAATATAAAGATTAGAGCAGAAATTAATGCATTGGAGACAAATAAAATAATACAAAGAATAAATGAATCTAACAATTGGTTCTTTGAAAGAATAAATAAAATTGATAAAACCCTAGGCAACCTAATTAAAAAGAAAGAAAGAAAGGAAGAAAAACCCAAATTCATTCAATAAAAAATGAAGAGTGTAATCACTGTGAACCTTAGAGAAATTCAGAAGATCATCAATACCTACTTCCAAAATGTTTACTCTTACAGGATAGAAAACACAGAGGAAAAGCACAGTTTCCTAGCTACATATGAAATGCCAAAAGTGAGTCAAGAAGATATACAAACTCTGAGTAACTCAATAATAAGAAATGAAATTCAAAATGTGATAAAAACTGACCAACAAAGAAAAGCCCAGGTACTGATGGGTTCATAGCAAAATTCTACAAGAAATTAGAGAAGATTTAATGCCAACTTTTCTCAAACTCTTCAGTGATTGAAAGGGGAACAATTCTTCCAGACTCATTCCTGGAGGCAAGTATTACACTGATTCCAAAACCAGGGAAAGATCCAACTAAAAAAGAGAGCTACAGGCCAATTTCTTTGATGAATATGCAAAAACCCTCAATAAAACACTAGCAAAGGGAATATAGCAAGTCATCAAGAAGATTATACATCATAATCAAGTGGAATTCATTCCAGAATGTAGGGATGGTTCAACATAGGCAAATCCATAGATGTACTACATCACATCAATAGAACCAAGAACAGAAACCACATGATCATTTCAAACAGATGCAGAAAAAGCTTTTGACAAAGTCCAACACTCTTTCATGATAAAAAAGAGCTTACAGAGAATTGGAATAGATGGTCTATATCTCAACCTGATAAAAACCATCTATGAGAAACCAACAGCCAACATTATGCTGAATGGGCAAAAACTGAAGGCCTTCACTTTAAAATCAAGAACAAAACAAGGATGCCTACTGTCTCCATTCCTATTCAATATAGTTCTGTAGAGTTAGCCAGAGCAATTAGACAAGAGAGAGAAATAAAAAGAATAATAATTGGAAAACAAGAAGTGAAATTATCATTTGTAGATGACTTCATATTCTACATAGAGGACACCAAATACTCCACTAAAAAAAGTCAGCAACCAAAAATCAGTAGCATATTTGTACACAAAGAATGAACACACTGAGTGAGAAATTAAGGAAACCATGCCTTTCACAGTAACATCTGAAAAATTGAAGTACTTAGGAATCAATCTCACAAAAAACTTAAAAGATTTATACAGAGACAATTGTGGTACTTTGTGAAAAGAGATTGAAGGGGTTTTGAGAAAATGGAAAAATATTCTGTGCTCCTCCTTAGGAAGAACCAACATTGTGAAAATGGCCATAGCTCCAAAATTGCTATACAGATTCAAAGCAATCTCAATTAAAATACCATTAATATACTTCATAGAGCTAGAGAAAACTCTCCTCAAATTCATTTGGAACCAGAAGAGACTCAGAATATCAAAAGCAATCTTGGGAAACAAAGCAAAGGCAGGAGGCATCACAATCCCAGATCTGAAATTATATTATAAAGCTACTGTGATAGAATGAGTATGGTGTTGGCATAGAGACAGATCTGAGGATCAGTGGGAAAGGTTAGAAGATGCAGACACAGCTATAAACACATTCAGCCACCTTATCTTTGATAAAAGGGACAAACTGGATCACTGGTAGAAAGATAGCCTTTTTAATAAATGGTATTGGAAAAACTGGCGTTCTATATGCTGAAGGCTGAAACTAGACCCATGCCTATAACCATGCACAAAGCTACAGTTAAAATGGATCAAAGACTTAAATATTAAAACAGAAACACTAAATCTTCTGGAGGAAAATGTAGCTAGAAATCTTAAAGACATAGGGGTAGGTAGAGAGTTCATGAACAAAAAACAAATTGCATGGGAAATACTTCAAAGAATCAACAACTGGCATTTCATTTTTTTGAAAATTTTTTACACCTCAAAGCAAATCTCCAAGAGTAAAACAGAAAACCAACAAGCTGGGAAAAAATTATAGCCAACTGTCCCTCAGACAAAGGCCTTCTATCTAGAACATACAAAGAATTAAAAAAAAATCGCCCCCAAGATTCAAAGACACAATCCAAAAATGGGCAATTGGGATGAATATACACCTCTCAGAGGAAGAAATACAAATGGCAAGTAAATACATGAAAAAATGTTC
>NDGM011131472.1:0-11197 GCA_002564305.1 Octomys mimax | reverse complement strand
GTTTCCTCTGACCTTTGTTTTCCATTTTAGTGTTAAGTATATGTTACCTCTCCTTCATTGAGCCCTCAGTTCTGTGGGTGTTTGGAGGCTCAAACTGAAAAGCCATACAAGTATTCTCAACTAATGCTGCGTTTTATATAGCCTGGATTCAGGAGAGCTTGATTTTTTCAGTTTCATGCCCTCTTTTCCACATGGCTGATGCTCAAACATTAATCTTCCTACCATCTATCTTGAACACCCAAGTTGGGAACCCAAGTGAAGTTTCCCTTCCCTTAGCCCTTACCCGCCTACAAGGATCCTGATCCTGAATCCATCGCCCACCATGACTGCCCTTGTTCTTATTTTCTTCCTGGATTATTATTCCTTCTCACCAGCTTGTCAGCTCTTGGAGGTTATCTTCCTCCAATGCAGCCTACTATACTGCTACAAGAACAGTCCCTAGAAAGTGCAAAAACCCCACATCACAGGTCTTCTCACAGTCTGTGAGTTGACTTTCATTTTCTACAGGATTTAATCTACACTTGCAGAGGGCCGGACAGATAGACTAGTGCAGAGGGACAGGGGTTCAATTCCCAGTGTGCTGTGCCAGCCCCACCCCCTGGGCACGCTAAGGTAGCAATTAAGATTGGATTTGGTGACACGCACCTGTAATCCCAGCACTTGGAAGGCTGAAAACAGGAGGATCATGACAAATCCAATCTGTGCAATGAGACCCTGTAGACCTGGTACTAAATACATAAAAATAATAAATAAATAAGTAAAATAATCTACACTTGCAGCCAAGCACAGAGCTTAAAACAAGTGCTCTACAGACGAACTCTCTGGGTTCAACACTTAGCTGTACCAACTATAAGTTGGATAACTTGGAGTGACACCTCAGTTTTTTGATCTGTAAAATAGGCTACCTATACTATAATGTTATTAAAATGAATGAGTTATTACTAGTAAATGGCAGGATATAGAGTGACCTTTACCTGTCTTTTGCTATATAAAGAAAACAACTCCTCCATGTGTAGCATTGAGGCTCCCAAACCTATATTGAGTTTTCCTTTTTTCCTCACCTTTCATAACCAGGATCACACCTTTTACACCCTTCAGCACATCAGGCTACTTGCTATATATTTTTGCACACTTTTTTTTTACTCTAAATATCATTCTCATTACTTCTCCTTCTCATTATTCTCCCTTTGGGAAAATTCTACTCAACTGCTTGTTTATCACATATATCTTTAAAACAGTATACATTTCATTGTTACATAATTTATTACTTCCACCTACCTTAAGAATTGGAGCTGCAAGAATTCCTTTGTGTCTGTATCTGTGATCTCCTGTCCTGGAATAGTGCATGGGAAGTTATTAAATATTTAGAAAATGATTGATGTTGAAAAGAAGAAAGGAAAGGAGGGAGACAGAGAAGGGAAATCAGATCTGGGAACAATATTCTCTGTACCATTCAAGGTGCTAAAAGTCTACATGGATTAATTCAGTTCCAACAACAGCCCTAAGAGATATAGACTAATATTATCCCCATTTTATAGACAAAATAAATAAATAAATAAATAAAACAGGAGCAGAGGTTATCTGGTTCTTCCAATATTACCGTGAGCCTCAGCAGTAGCTCTCACTGACAGCAAACACACGCCCCATCTCTCTTCCTAGTTATCACCAAGTTCCTTCTACTGAAAGAGAAGTTCCTTGTAGACCTAAGGAGAGGTAACTTATAGTAACATGGAGCTCAGGGAGACAGAAGCAGAAAAACAGGCTGAAGAGTAGGCTTCAGATCTCAGCTGTATGTCACACCAAAGATTTTCTTTGAGCAGATCTTTTAACTACTCCCAGGTTGTTTTCATGGCTGTAAAATGCCCATAACAATGCCAACTCTGGCCTTCTAAAGTCACAGTGAGAATGGGGCTTATCAAGTGCGTACAGCTATGATGCTGTGATTTGCATAAGATAGGGCTTCAACACCACGATTTAGCCCAGTGAACTTTGCTAGCTTCCTGGCTTGGGAAAGAAAGTTAATAAATTATGCTGTCCATTATTGGTGGTTTTAAAGCGTTGTCTTAACACTCTTTTGTAATAAATCCATTTGGTTTGGCTGAGTAAGAGACTTGCTTCAAGAAAAATATTTTATGCATGTTTGAAACAAAAGCATTAGGAAATATTGAGGGAGAGAACAGAATCTCCTGAAAAAAAATAAGAAGCAAAGAAAATATAATTGACCATTAAAGGAAGAGAAAATGCTTCCATTTCTACTGTACAACTAAAGCAAAATTTCTTTTGAAAATCAAAACATCGATGAATTAGTGTTCTGGAGTATGAAGCTCAAGATTTGAGAAAAAGCAACTTGCAATTCTTGTACAAGAATGAGTGCAGAAAACTGAAAGGAAATCTTGAAACCAGAGGAAGGATTGCAAGAGTTTCATGTTAATCTTAATTTAATTTTAAATACCTAATCACATTTGTAACCGAAGAAGCTCTGAATATAGGAAAAATGAGACTTTCTAAAATTGAACTTTTGTTTGACAGGCTTTAACCTGTCTATTTTTCTTTTGGTTTGCTGACACTTCTGCAGTACATGATCAAAGACCAGCTAGTTTCTTATGCTCAACATTTAGAAGCAGTTATAAGAAGCAACTTAATTTATGACCATGAAGACCAAGGACATTTTTCACATGGTATAATTAAAAGTAGGTCAGGGAGAGAAAGGTATAAGAGAAAGAGAGGTTGTCTAAATATTACATTGATAAATGACAAATCCACCTTGAAGCAATTTTTCCATTTTTGTCTTTATTTAGCAATGTCCTTCATTTTTACACTTAGAGAAAACTCACTTTACAAGGTTCCAGATTTTCCAGGAATACTCTCTGTTGGTGAGCCAATACGTTATAGATTATCTGTGGTAACTGATCTACAATAATGTATGCTCCTCTACCATCAAAAGGCCAGCAGGTCTCCTGCCTTTCCGTGGCCCTCAGAAGCACGCACTGCTCTTCTGTTCTGGGAAGAGTTCCCACTGATAACTGGGCAGTTCCTGCTAGCTGTGTGCGTGTGCAGAAAATTCCACGCCACAGATCAGAGAGTGGTGGGATTCTGTTCAGACCCAGCTGGGCATTCCAAATTGAGAAAAAAATAATAAATAGAACTAATAGCAAACATTGGGGGAAATGCTACAACTCTGTGAGTTCAGGGTTTTCAATAGATCTCTAATGCGCTATGTGGTAGATGAAGCAAAGCCAAGTATGAACTAAGGGAGTAGAATAGCAAGAAAAAAAATAAGTGAAGGAAACCATAGAATCATCTCATTCAGTTCCAGAAAGTCACTCTAGTGAAACTCATGGGGCTTTAAGAAGAATGGTTTGTGTGCTTAGCTTGGGTTGGCTTAGCTACATGGGGGGAATAAGCAACTAATTGCCTAAACTCTACCAAGTATCTGGCAGCCGAACATGACTTTCCCTTCCTTTTCCCCACATTCACCTCTTCCTACAGCCACAGTTTCAGGCCTCCACCTCCACTAATCCTTTAGCTCCTTTCATGCAATGGAGAATGACATCCGCGCTGAGTGTGAGACCACTTGGCAACAATACCCAGGCTTCGCTGTAATTGATCACCTTCCTGCCAACACTTCACTCTCTGGCAAAGCTTGCCCGAGGTGTGGCTGGGAGCCCTGTCAGAGGACTGTAATTGCTAACGCCTACCGGATGGACGTACCTCCAACAAACCAAATTCTCCAGCAGGCCATTAATCAGTTGCAACTGTTTCTACAACCGACAAGTAAAGAAAGACATTTTTAAGTGAATGATTCTGTTGTGCATGTCTTTCAACACTTCATGTTTAGAGTCGTCTGTGTTTGGTAGGGTTGATGTGGCGTTTGATGGCCTGATAACCACAAATGCCTGAAGTGCCTCTCTTTGAAGTAACTGAGGCCCTTTTTCCTAGCAAGCTGCCGAAAGCACAATTATACAACATGCCTAAGGGATAGCTCTTGATAGGCATATAAAAATAACTATTTCTCCACAAATATCATCTTTTCTACATAATTCATTGAGTCTTGGGGAATAAATGTAGTTTGTCATGATCACAAGGGTCTAAGAGGCTTTATTTTCCCACTTCTGAGGAATTCTACACCCAAAGAGTACCTTCTTCCCCATCATACTACAAATTAATTCTTTTCTTGTGTCTATAATCCTTCCCTTAGAATCAAGTATACATTTCTGGATTTGACAGCAAAAATCTGTGATGTGGCCTATGCCTGTCTCTCCCCAGTGGAAGCAACATTCTGTAAGGAATCTTCATTCTAGACTCAAATTAGGCCTAGACCTTCCTGCCATGAACCCCTCTCACAGCTGGATAGATCTTCCCTGATATGAATGCCCACCATCTTCCAATTTACCTGGAGATCAAACCATCACTTTCAGCCAGCCTTGCCTTCCTCCCAAAGCAAGCAGACTCCTTCCCTCAGTTCTCTGCTGGTGATTCACCACAGGTCACATTCATCAGTCCTCACCTCCGTCCACTGGAAGGAGATCCCTGGAGTACAGGAACTCTGCCTGCTGTGTTCAGTGCTGATTTCTTAGCACTTCACCAATGCCTTGAGTGCACTAAGCCCTGTGTTTGCTTGCTGGGACCATCGTAACAATGCTATGAGTAGCAGAAAGGCTGTAAGTTCAACATCAAAGTGCCCTCAAGGCTGGTTTCCAGGGAAGTCCTTTTCCCTGATGTGTCCCTGCTATGTCTTCAAGCATCCTTACCTCTGCATAGGCACACAGGAAAAAGAGAGACGGAGATGTTTGATGTCTCTCTCTCTTTTCAAGTAATGTTAGTAGTGCTGTGGGATGTAGACACCACTGTCATGATTTAAAAATTTAATTTAAATTATCTCTCTAGAGGTTCTATATTCAAATACCATCACATTTTGAGATAGAACTTTAGCATATGAATTTGTAGAGGACCCCATGTTGTTCATCAGAGGCCCTCAGTGCATGTTTGTGGAGTGAATGGTTAAAATAAAGGAATGGTTTCTTATTCCAAGATTTTTTCTTACTGAAAAGATGGTTAGCTCATGAAGGAATGAGCCATATCTTTCTTTTCCCTCACAACCCACAGTGATGTCTGAGTACATACTCAATACACACTTGCTGGATTGAGCTTCAGTTCAAACTTCAAGGCAAGGATGACCTATGAGAACAGAGATATGTAAGAGAGAGAGAGCGAGAGTGAGAGCAAGCAAGTGAGAGAGAGAATGTGTGCTTTCATTGCAAACAAATATAATTTAATGACTTCCTATGATCATACTAGAAACTAGCTCTAACTTCCTAAGCAGGCAGCTTAAAGCAAACTCCAGCTTAAAACTCTATTACAGAAAAGAGGCAAATGAGTTGCTTGCAAATTCCAGTGCTTCTTAATTCTTTCCGTCTCTATAATGACAGTGCTTCTCTGTGAAGTAATTTTCTTGTGATAAAAGGAGACCAGGTTCCCTGACCCCAGAAAGAAATGAACGAGTGGCTTCTCTGCCTGATTCTTGACAAACAGCTCTTACATCTTTCTCCTCTGATCTCCAGCAGTGAAACAAATAGACTCTGAAAATAAACTTTTTTTAAGTGGTTGGGGAACCGTGGAATTCCTGTAGAGTCAGATCTCCAGATAATTCTTCATTTTGCTTTTCTTCATGAGAACATAGGGGCCCTGGAGTCCACACAAACCTCAGATCCACAACCTGTCATGCAATCTGCTCAGCCCGCAGTGCCCAGCTCAGCAGCACAGTGAGTACCTCCTCCCCAGAGGCCCATTCACAGTGGCACTCTCCTCTCGCCTGCCGTTGTCATCGATGCTCACAGCATCCTCCAAGACTCTACTCAAATTTGCCACCTCCCTCACTGACCAGGCAGATAATTAGGAATTGTGGGAAAGCGTTTCCTTTTAGCTAATCTGCATGCATGTCTGTCTGCTATTACAGAAGAGGAAAATGAGTGAAGCATGAACTCACAGCATTCTATTAAATCAACTGAAACCAAAAATCCTGCTACATCCTTCCCTTTCCCACCCCTTCACTCAAGGCATCCTTTGTGCAAAATTAGTTACCTCATGAATGGCGTCAAACTTCTCCAGTGGTTGGCGTCATAGCCTCAGATCACCAGAGTTCTTCCTGGATAGGTGCATGTTTGTGCTTTCTTATCTCGCCCTGGCCTAGATTTTTCTCAAGAAAATTCACACGAAAGAATAGCAATCAGCATACATTTATAGAATGACAATAAGTGGACAAAGTTAATATAATCTGCAATAACATAGAGCATAAAATGTTGTGTTACATGAACATTTGGATACAACACTTTCTAAAACCGAGCATTTATGAAAGGAATTGGGACCTGAAAAGGAGCTGAGATCCTTATAATTGTGTCTCATTGGCAAGAAAAGCGAAGCTCAGTTTAACTTGGGGATCTCTACTACTAGCAGACAAAGCTTCACTCCACACTGCTAAAGCTTCATAAATGGTGAGGAAAACTGCAGGTCCTGCCTGCCATGATAGGCTTCCTGGCTCTTGTTCTGCCCCCCAAGTCCCACTGTAGCTGGGGCAGAGCTTTGAGAGAGCTTCTACCACAATGCAGCACCTCCAGGGCTTTCTGGAGGCTCAGAGCCTTCTGCCCTGGGATTCCCCAACTCTGAAAATTGTTCAGCACCTCTTTGTGAAGCATTTATTTATTTTTTATGTTAAAGAGCAAAAAAACAGAACCGCTGAGATAGCCCAGTGGACGAAGTGCCTGCTTAGGCAAGCACAGGGATGGGGGTTGATTCCTTTTACTACACGCTGCATGGGTCCTGCATCGGGGTGCACTGAGTTGGCCACCCAGTCCGGGTGTGGTGGTGCATGCCTGCAATCCCAGTGCTGAGGAGGCTGAAAACAGGAGGATCACTCTCAGTCCAAGCTGTAGGGAGATCTTGCACCAAATACATTTAAAAAAAAAAAAAAAAGAATGAATAACAAGAACAAAGACAAAAACAAAGCACCATTAAACAATAATAAAAAATGGTACACAATTACAAAACAAGAATAGGAAACTAACAACGGTTGGTATATTACATAGTTATCATCCAATTTCTTACTCAGACTTCCAGATATATGCATGTCAGATTGGTCAAACTATTGAAGCATTAACACTTCCTTTCCATAAACCTTGAAATTCTTTTCTTGTCCTTTTTATTTCTCTAAATTTATCTATTTATTTTATATTTAGTACAAGGGCCTACAGGGTTTCATTACAGAAATCAGACTCATAGTGATTCTCCTGTTTTCAGCCTCCCAAAAGCTGGGATTACAGGTGTGCGCCACCATGCCCAGTCTCAATTGCCATCTCAGCGTGCTCCAGGGGTGGGCCCAGTGCAGCATTCAGGGGACCAAACCCCAGTCCCTGCATCTGCCTAAGCAGGTACTTCAATCCTCTGAGCTATCTTGTCGGTCCTCTAAATTTATTTTAAATAGAGAATAAAAAGAATAGATATGACATTGGAAACAATACACATTTCTAAAAAAAATTAAAACAAAAACAGAATGAAAGGTATTCAACAGTGGGTATTGGGCTGGGGATATAGCACAACTATAGGGAGCCTGTTTTGGTCCTCATTTTGGTCTAGGAAGTTTATACTTGTAACCCTGTACATATATTATTAGAATCCCAGGGCCGGCCTGACAGCTCTGCAGACTAAGGCTCCTGTTTAGGCAGAGTTCAGTGGACAGGGTTCAATCCCTGGTATGCCATGTCAGGCCCACCCCCGGGGAGCACTGAGATGGCAGTTGAGATCAACGGGTAGTGACGTGCTCCTGTAATCCTAGCGCTTGGGAGGCTGAAAACAGGAGAATCACTACAAGTCTGATCTGTACAGTGAGACCCTGCAGACCCTGTCCTAAATACATTTTTAAAAATAATTGGAATTCTGTCAAGTTAAGTCCAATCTACCACTTCTAGTACATAGTGAGAATAAATATGCTAAACCATAATTACAGTTATTTGGAACCAAGGGGTCCTACGTCCAGCCATGGTAATGGCTATCTGGAACAAAGGCCTCAACTCAGGGCCAAACCCAGGTTTCATTCAGTCATGAAGGAGGAGTGACTTGAGGATGAATGACTGAGAATTTCAGGGAGTAGGTGAGTACTGTGAGCTGGGCAAGGTAGAAAGCCTTAATTTACCTCTGATGTATGCAGAGAATGATATGAAGAAAAGTAATTTGTATTATACTATTGAGATAGTATCTAATGTTATGGGGTCTGGTATTTGAGTTCTGATGTGTAGTCTTTTAAGCCCCAGGAAGTCATAGCCTCTATCTTGAGGCTCAGTTCCAGTCCCAGCCAACAGCATGGAGCATTGGCTCTTTGTCCTATCTCGGCCTGGCTGATCCTTATTTTAAGGATTGGCCTTTGCTTGGGACGTAGTTTATTTCCTGCAGAAGGAACAGGGAGAGTAAGAACGGCCTGATCTGCACAGCCCCACTCAACTGCAGCATGTGTGGCTGTAACATGGCTTATTGTGTCCTTCATGAAGTGTGTCTTCCCTTCCCAATCACGACCACATACCTTCCAGAATCATCTTCTGAAACTAGAAATCTTATCGTATCATGTTCCTGCTTAGTATCTCCAACACTTTCTCATTGCTTGCTGGAGACACAAGCAAAGGCCAATGGGGCTCTTTTGTTTTTATGAAAGAAACGGTGATTGTGGGCTGTGTGCTAGCATGTCCCTTAGTGCTGAACAAAATGCCATGATGTTATCTGATTGACTCCACACAGAATTATTACTATGCATTTTTGGAAGGGTCAGAAGTCAGATGTGTTTTCCTGGGCAAAGCATGATGTTGGCAAGGCTGGCTTCTTCTAGAGCCTCTAGAAAGGAATTCATTCCTTGATTTTGCCAGTTTCTGTAAGCAGCTTTTGTTCCTCGGCCTGTGACCACCTTCCAAGCCACTGGTGTTTTTAAACCTCGCTCTGACTGTGAAACACACTCTCTCACCCTGCTTTCATTTACAATAACCCTTGCAGCCAGATTGGACCTGCCTAGTCAACACAGGCAAATTGCCAGTCTCAAGATCCATGACTTTGTCACATCTGCAGGGTACCTTTGGCAACACAAAGTAACAACAGCATTCATAGGTTCCAGAGGTGATTGAGGATGTGGACATTCTGGTGGGCATTACTCTGCCTACAGCAGGTAGCAAATGACAGATTTATGTTTCCATGTGTCTTCTCAATACCTCTGATGTCTTTATTTGCCACTGACTAATTCTTCCTAAGGCTCCATTGTGCATAAGGCTTCTAAAGGGAGACACAACAGCTCTAGAGTCAACCCAAGGGGAAATTATGAAAACAGACATCTGGTCAGGGTACGAGACAGAGGCTGAGGGAGACTTAAACATTGCTTCTAAAGCCCTCTCCATCAACAGCTACTATTTAAGCATCACTCTTGAGATACTTCTAGTCAGTATTTTTCCATTTCGCACATAGAAGATCCACTGCAAAGAAAAAGCAAAGAACTTTAGATTACAGTCACAGCAAATCCATGGAAATGCAGGAAAGCTAGTCTAACCATTCAGCGGCCCCACTTCTAACACTCCCCAAAACATACATACCTCTATCAAGTCTTGGTTCTTAAATGTTTGAATTCATCTAGACCCTGTAGTGATATATGTAGAATACAGTCCCATGTCAGCAAAAATACAACCTTCATTTTAATTAAAATGAGCTTACAGTAACTGCTATAATTTTCTCTCTGGTACTTATAAGTCATTTAATAAAATTCTTGCTAGAACTTGAAGTAGCCCTGCATCCCATTCCAGGCCCCCTTCTCTCTCAGTTCATCATTTGATGGCCAGAAAATATCTCAAGGCTGATCATCATAGTTGAAATATCTGGAAGTTTGAAAAAGAAAATAATAAAAAGAAAACCCTGTGCATTCCCATGCTGGTGTCAAGATATTTTTCAAAGAAGCGAGTTTTCTAAGAGATTGGATTAAATCAGCTCATCTTGTCACTGTATTTTCCTACACTATTTTTTCTTTCTTGCCCACATTATTAGAACAGAGCATGAAATTTTCCCTACAATGATGAGCTAAGACACCTGCTGAATCTGGTTTCCTTATTGTGGCACCCACAAATCCATATTAATCAACGCGGTGTACCCTTGTGCCTGCTGTCACTTCTGTGATACTTGAGTAGAAGTTTTACTGTGGAATGAACTGTCTCTGTATGAATTACCCCCTGAGGTGGAGCTGGTATTCAGTGCATGACAGGGACTATGGAAGGTGCTGTCCTGTACATCGGAGAGGTGCAATGTCTATGTGACTTCCATTAGTTGCCCGTTTCCATCATGCAGAGAATCAAGAGCCAGAGCAAATCAGCTGGTTTTCCAAAGGATGTCACTCTTCTGAAAAAGCTGTTCAAAGTTTTACTTTTTTGCTTTTCAGTTTGTTAAAATGTTTGGCCAACTGGAAGGTGAGCTATAAGAACTCGGCTGAGTTGAAACAAATAAAATGGCCTTTATGGTCCTCTCCTGGTTCTCTGCGGGGAGCTGGGACAACCACCAGGTGATCAAATGTACCTGGTGTTAGAGAAAGGCATGCTTAAGGCTAAAAGGATTCTGTTGACAAAAGAGAAAAACATGTCAACGAATTTTTCTTTCTAAAAAGAGAGATAATTGATGTCTTCCTTGTGTCCTGCAGGACCATTGAACGAGAGGACAAAAATGGTCAGATTAGGGGACATAATATGAAAAGACTAATTGAATTTGACAAAAGTCAAGTTCCAAATGTTTTTTCTGAGTCATGAGTGCCTAAGCAGTAGTCAGTTACCAGGAAATGTTAGTTTACTGAAGTTGAATTGAATTGTACTAAATTACAAAAGCTGAGAAAAGAAATAGTTCTATATGGCAATAAAGTTGTCAATACATAACTTACCAAAGAATAATCGTATACATCTGACCCACAGTGCTCAAATGTCCAGCTCCACTGAGGCTGAATTCCAAGAACATCAGATTACTACCTGGATCTAGAGCATCACAAACACTATCCAGACAAACAGAAAGTAACCACCAGCACCACCAGCACAACAACAAATAACTAATGCCTCTATTGTCACTGTAATTTTTCCCGAACACTTCTCCTGCCTACACAGCAACACTTCACCTCACTTCAAATATTCTTAAATGACTCAAG
>NDGM011131442.1:0-21987 GCA_002564305.1 Octomys mimax | reverse complement strand
TAGGGCCAGCCAGGCTGCTAAGCAGGCTGCTGAAACCTCAGTTCAGGGACTCTGGGGCTGGACGGGCAGCACCCCGGGGAACGGGAACGAATCCCCCGACCACCGCAGCACTTTAGGAGGAACTTCACGCCCAGAAGAGGCAAATTTGGCCGGAAGTCCTTCCCAGGGCCGTCCAACTCTGACCACAGGGAAGGCTGTGGGATCGCCCTGTGTCCCCAACAGCTAATGCAGAAACCCCATTGTAGGTTCCTGCAAGTGTCCCGCAGGAAGACTGGGGGCTGAGAGTGGCAAAGCTGGGAATTCCCCTTCTCCAGGGAAGAGCTCAGCTGGTTGCACCTGGACACTTTTCAAATCCAGATTATGATCTGATCTCCCTCATCAGTTTCTATGAGTGACAGAATCCCTAACAGGGGAAAGCTAGCAGAAACTGGAAGGTCTGGTACATGGTGGGCCTATTGCGAAGGTTTATGAAAATATAGTTTAATACAGCGAAATCCCACTAAGTGTGTGCGACCATTGTGTTTTAGCTAAGTTTGATAAAATGCTAATAATGCATGCTACACACCAGTCTGGGTCACCCAGGACTTAACTAATAAGCCAACCCTGGAGTGTGGGCAGCAGAAGGACTGAGGAGGATGGAGACAAAGGAGATAGAGCTCTGGCCATTTCCCCGCCACAGGCACACACAGCAGCTCACACTCTGCCTCTGGCTTTAGCTCCCGCCTTCCTAAGTGGCCCTGTGTAGAGAAAATGGCAGGCAGCGGACTTCCCCACCTGCCACACCTAAAGGCCTTCACTGTTCCCAGTGCCCTTTGCCCTTGTCTCTTCTGCCACACTTTGTTCACTTGCCTCAAGTAGTTTCTTCGTAGTGCCCTGGCAGCTACTTACCTGCCTCTTTTTGAAAATAGGTTTGAAATAAAAACCATTTCTGGTTGCAGCCCAGGGCCCAGTTCAAACCCCCTATTCATCTCTGCAGGGGACTTGGCTGCCCCATTCCCACCCGCTACCCACCCAGCCCCAACTTCTGGCTCATAGCTCCAAGAAAATCTCAAATAAGCATCAGGCACCCCAGCCCCTACCTCCCTTCTCCCAGCCTATCAGAATATTGCCTGAGCAACTGTTGTCACAGAATGTTTTTTCTGGCCATGGTCTTCTTGGTGTATCTATTTGATGGTGTCTGGGTCTCAGGCTCTCCTTGGGGGTCTCAATCAAGTGAAGGTTGACCCCTGACTAACACATGCCTGCCCAGAAACTCTGGGCACTGACTCTGTAGGTGTGTCTCTTCTACCCTCAGCCTCTGGGGAGGTTCCCAAAGGGGCCAGTTTCCCCAGAGGCATCCTAGCTGGAAAAGGCAGTTGGGTCACTTGAAGCTGGTGTTTCTGGTTTATCTCGCTTTGTTTTCATCAGATTTCTCTGTCCTCTCCATCAGAAACACCCAAGTGTTCCCTGTTTGCTCCCAGTGAGGGACAGTGGGGAATCAACTACCCACCATCCATCCTGATGACAGAGCCAGCTTTTCCTCAGACCCTTAGATTCTCTTCTGTCTTTTGTTATGGGGGGAATTGACCCACTGAGGGCCCAAGACCAATCCCTATAAAAGGAATCTGACACCTGGCTGTACACATAGCTTCCTAGTACCTGAAAGACTATGCAGACAACTCCCCTGGTCACCCAGGTCCTGGGGAGACAGAAGGGGTCTCTGGGCTGAAGACCTATAGAAAAAGGTCACTTGGAACCTGTCTATCAATGGAATAGATGGCACAGTGCTGCTTCCTGGGTGTTCGGTGCCCCTGTGTGTGTTGCCATGTCAGGTACTTTCCTTCCCAGATGGGGTGGGAAACGAGGAAACCAAAGGGGCCAGGGAAGATCATATCTTGGAGATCTTGTTTGCTTCGGGCGGAAAGACCCTTGGGGGTTATAAGGAGCAGCCCATGAAAGTGAGGGGCTGGCACACTGGTTCCTGATCTGGGAAACACGTTTGACATCTCTTTCTGCATGTTCACCCAGATTTCATTTTATCTCAACCCCAACACATGGCGCCACTGTAAACAGACAGCACTCACAAAGCTCCCCCATCACTGTTTCCAGAGTGACCCTAACACTACCAGCCCTCTGTCATCTGTGTGAATGCCTGTGATTCTTAGTTTCAGCCTTCTCCTTTTTCTTAGAAGTACCACATCTCATTGAAAATGCAGAGCCTCTGTGTCCCTCTGCTCAGAGATTGGGCTTGGGGCAACCTGGGGTCTGGGGAGGTGATAGGCTTGCCTTTCAAGGCTCTTGTGTCTGTTCCTGCTCCCAGGGGGCAGCCTTGTGCCAGTGAGGTTGCCAGCCCTGGCAGCCCTCACCTTCAGCGACTCTTGTTTGTGTTCAGCTGTGTCTCAGCATGAACCCCTGCCTGGGGAAGGTGTTGCTCATTCTTCTTTCTTCGAAGTTGCCCTTTCCTGACCACAGATTGGACAGACATCACTCTGGGGTTGTTTTCCTGGGACCCAAGCTGAGATGAGAGATGGTATAGAGTCTTTGTGCTGTAGCTTGTTCCAGCAACAAAACATACTAATTAAACTTCAAATGAACTAATTCTTGTTTCTTTACAATGTATCCTGGCTTGAAGTTGGGGTTTAAGCCAGAATTTCTGTTGACCTGTTGCAACACATGCAAAAATGCTGAGCATTCTGGGGTGTTTCTCAGCAAATGATGTTCATTTCCCTGGCCCCAATCCTTTGCTAAATTCATTGGCAGAAAGTTTTTCAGAGTATAAACTGCTTTCCCCTTGTCCCAAATTGCAAAGACCAGTGCTCCAATTGTAAGCTTAAAACTCTGAGACTCCTAGGAAGCATATGATGTTTGAGCAAAATAAAGTGGAAGGATATTAAACATCGTCAAATATGCATAGACAAATAATACACACATATACACATGCATGCATGTGTGTACCCGTGGTCATGTTTACACAGGTATAAACACACGCACATGCTTGTATGTATGCATCCCTCCCAGGACCCTGAACTCCCCCCCCCCGTGTACACACACACACACACACACACACACACTCCACTGTGCGGCTTGCACTGTAGCAGAAGCCCTGTCTGGCCTCTGTTGCTGGCTGGTATGTGGTCTTGGACAAGTCACTGCCTCTGTCCAGGTTTCTGCAGCTGTCAGAGGTTGGATTAGGTCCTGTCAGAGGGATGGGTGATGGCAACACTCTAGAGACCCATCTTCTTGCTCCCTCCCCAAACAAGCCCTTCACCCATGCTGCACTGCTGCCCTGCCAAGGGGCTCCACCTTCAAGGCACCACACTCACTGAATCTTGGACACATACTAGTGTACAAAATAAGGTTCTAGCCCATTAGCCTCAGACTTAGCTGTACAGTGGAATCACCTGAGAATTATTTTTAAAGAATCATTCAGTGCCTGAGTCCAGCTCTCAGAAATGCTAATTTAGTATAAAATCAAGCACAAGAAATTTTTCTCTGGGTCCCAGCAAGTCTTGTCCCCAGTCTTGCCCACCTAACCTACCACCCAACCCCTAGGCTAGGGATGTCCCCACTGAATGTCCCACCCAGTCCTTGGGCTTAATGATGGCCATGCACAATTATTAGAAAGAGTGTTTCCAGCAGAGGCCAGCTTGAGCACCTCCCAGCAGGCTGAGGTGCCACATGCACTTGGAAGATGGAAGAGAGGCCCAGGCTGCAGCAGCCCAATTTGTTTCTGCATTTCTGTTGTTTGTGTGCCAGGGAAAGGCCAAGAACCAGGCTGGATGGCCTGGGGAGGCTGTGTGAACTCCTAGCCCTCCTCTGGCTCCTAGAAGCTCCAGATGGGGGGCGGCCACTGGAGATGCTCCCAGTGCCACGCAAAAGATGGGGACACTGGCCACTCTTCTCCAGGCACCTGGCCCGTCATACTCGCCCAACCCACTCCTGCCCACTCATGACCACTTCTGAAGGGTATTGTCTCCAAAGAGTCTTCCTGACATTTCTTCCTGTCACTCATTTGAATTCCCTTTGTGTTGGGCCTTGTCCTGGGCACCATGGCACCATGAAGACATTCAGGGAAAGAGGCAAATGTGACCTTAAGCCAAAAGACAGTAGGCATCTTCCTCGAGTTCCTCAAGCTGAGGGACACATAGGCTTGATCCAAGTGTAGAAAAGGCCAAAAGACACACCAGCCTTACTGGAGACAAAGCCAACAAGAGATAAACCTCCAGAGATGCTTGGTGGGAGAGGTCTCCCTGCCCAGCCAGGGGAAGGATTTGGGAGCAGGAGCAATGAAGGGTGGTTCTAGCACCCTCTTGCCCCCAAGGATTGTCTGCTGGTCAGGCAAGCAGCCATTCTGAGAACCCCAAGATGGGAGTCTAGCGGAAGATCCCTTGCTTAAGGAGTTCCCAGCCTACCTGGAGAGACACAGGCCCTACTTTCTGGAAGAAAAGTAGAGAGGTGCGTGCGCATGCGCACACACACACACACACACACACACACACACACACATTATGAGTACAAGCATTTTTCCCCTAGAAATTCACAGGGCAGCTCCAAATTGGTGCAGCAGTTGGCCCAAGCGTCAACTCAGTCATGCTGGAGGGTTTGGAGAGCTCAGCACTGGATAGGGTCACGTTTAGGAGCTGATTTTTGTACAAGGCTTTGCATGCAAGGAGAGGGATTGGCTGAGAAGAAGAGAAAGAATGTTTCAGGTGCAGTGGGGTGTGACCTATTTGAAAGCTTGGAGGTGGAAGACGATGAGTCATCTGTACAGTGGCTCAACTGCCCTCACAGGAGAGAATGCCCTGTATCTTAACCAAAGAGCTGCCTCCATTTTCAAAGGTTTTGTAGATGAGAATGCTTGGGCTACATGATGACACAGATGAGAATCATCCAGTCATTGTCTGAGGCAACAAAGGGAAGCTGGGCATAAGGACAATGTCCACCACCATCAAGTGGCAGATTTTCTGATATGGTGTTTACATACTGGAAGTTCACTTGACATAAGATGAGATGGGATGTGTGGACCAAGAAGCCCATATTGCTGGTACATTAAGGAAAGTAATAGATACTCTGTGGCAATTGTGCTTTGACCTTGGGGTTCTGTGGGTGGTCAGATGCCTCCTGAGGATGACACATGAGTTGGCCAGCTGCCAGCTTCACTGCAAAGCCACCTCTTTTGGCTCACAATGAATGCAGCCATCTGGAGACAATAGTGGGAAGGTAGAGCTTGACTGGGAAGGTAGAAGTGCATATTGGGATGAACTGGGTGCATGGATTGTGGCCCTTTTCCTCCCCTGGAAACAACAATCTTTCTCAAGAAGGTGGCTTTGGCATTCTGGGGCAACACACTGCTCTTCTTTTCTGGATTTATGCCACCCAACAAAGACTTCTTCAGTATTGGAATGCTTATTTGAGTACAATTCAAGGACCTTGACTGTATTGTGCATTAAATGGAGACCTTGATTCTCTAGGGATATGAAGGGGAGAAGAAAGAGCTGCTTGAACAAAATGCCAACCAAACTGAGAGCAGTCACCTGTATCCAAAAAAAGAGAAATGAACCCTGTCTTGGAAAATGCCAACTCTGTGATACTGGGGACTTAATATTGTGAGGTGGGCATGGGGGCTTCCTAGAAGGGAGTTCTGTAGAAGTGGGAGAACCAGGTACAGAAGCCCTACCTTCTTGCTCTGGAGATTGACTTTTAGAGGATGTTGCTTAACCCAAACACGCTGGTGTCAGTTGAGAGGGAAACGGCCTCTGGGTGGGAGCAGCTCTCTTACACACAGAGCTCACCTGCCACCTGCACCTTCTGGTATCAGCACACTGCTAGGTGTGGCTTCAGGTGTGTGATATCTCAGGACTTGACTCCTCTCTTTACCCCCTTCCCTTGGTGCTGGAGAAGTGGTGTTGGCTGCTGTAATGGCAGTATCAGATTCACCGGGAGCCAAGCACTCCCTTGGTGGTAGACAGGGCTTGGAGGATGCTTTCAAGAGCTGCCTGCTGGGGCCCAAGTTCATGAGAGGCACAGCCCATGCCTGTCTTCCCCAGA
Source organism: Octomys mimax (assembly GCA_002564305.1). Classification (NCBI taxonomy): domain Eukaryota; kingdom Metazoa; phylum Chordata; class Mammalia; order Rodentia; family Octodontidae; genus Octomys; species Octomys mimax. The sequence continues at coordinate 15,960 of NDGM011131442.1, read as the reverse complement.
GTCACTGCAGGAACCTGGCAATTCCAGAGCATCCCACCCCTCGCCTCCATTTGTCCCTGTGTTTATATGTTCAACCTCTACCTCCAGGGCACAGTCCCTCACCACCTCCACACAAAGAAGTATGATGAAGGTGGCGGGGTAGGTGCAGGGCGTTGAAGGGAGAGATGTTTTATCTGATGACTTAAAGTCACGAGTCATGTCACACCCATGGGTTCCCTCTCATGAGTGTGCAAGCCCCATGGGGAGCTCCTGAGAGATGCCTTTCCAAGTAGGAGGCCTCCCTGGAGCTCTGTAGCACTCTTTGTCTGTCACTACCACAGATATTCCATCCAGAAGTAGCAGGCTGACCCATATGTGCCCTTTAGTGGGAAATACTAACTCCCTGGTGAGAGCCAAGTGGAGTGTGGCCTGCTAAGCCTCAGAAGGGATGACAGAAGTGGGCTGGCTGGCTGGGAGGCAGCAAGACCTGGATGCCAGCTCTAGCATCCTCACTGCGTGTCTGCCTGGCTGTGTAGCCCTTCCCTAGTGAGCCCACATTCTGGATTCCTGAGCCCACAAGAGTCCTCCAGTCTTCCTGAAAAGTCACTGTGAAGAGCAGGCAAGGAGCACTCTCAGGGCGCTTAGAGTAAGTCAGCATTCAGTGGACATAATGAAGCCCTCCCTGGACATCACTCACAGGGCCAGGCCCTTCCAGATGGGCTGGGCCAGGCAGGGTGGGGTGCTGTGGCTGACAGGGATGGGAAGCCCCTAGAGGACCCTGAGGCAGGTGCACAGGAGGTGGTGATTTGCCATAGCTATCTGCCCTTCTTCCTTGTAAACTGAGCCCTCGCTTAGGAGAACAGAGGTCGGGCTGCTCTGAATGCCATCAGGCATGTGTCATGTCACCTCATAGCCACAGAGCCCTGAAGCTGTGTGGAGCCTTGGGGTGCCCAGGAGCAAACACCTTCTTTTTACAGAAGAGGAAGCGAGGCCCAAAGCAAGCATATGACTTCTCCAGATTCCAGGCCAAGACCAATGTCAGCTCCTCCAGCTCCCCCCACCCTGGGGACACACTGTGCCAGCTGCAACTCAATGCCTTCACGGCCACTGGGTCCTCCTTGAGAGGGGCTACAATGGTCATCTGGCACTGGATGGAGGTGGCCCCAACCGGAGACACTGGCCTCATTCCAGGGTCACTCCTCTGCTGTCTCATTACCCCCTGCTCAGATAATGCAGTCCCTGGAAGAGGGCTTAGGTCTGGGTGGGTATGAATGAAGGGGTGGTGCTCACAGAGCTGGGGAGAGGTCACCCAGTTTCCACTCCCAGGAAGGCCTCCTCTCTCCCTTTGTTTTCCTCTTCCCTCCCCCTTTCTCTTCCCCACCCCTTTGCTTTCTCTCTTGTCTCTATTTTTCTCTTTTCTTTTACCCTTTTCTGTCCCACTTTCTTCTCCCCATTCTCCTCCCCCTCCTTTTCCCTCTCCTTTTGCCTCTTCTGCTCTTCCTTTTTTCTATACTGGGATAGAACCCAGGACCTTGTGTGTGACAAGCAAGTACTCTACCACTGAGCTACATACCCAGCCCTTTTTAATTTATTTTGAGACACAACCTCACTAAATTGCCCAGGATGCAACTTGAGACCTTCCTGTCTCAGCCTCCTAAGTAGTGGGCTTTACAGGTGTGTGCCACCATGCCAGGCTGGACAGAGTTTCTGATAGGACACCTGTCAGAAGAGAAAAAAAGCATACCCTCCTAAGAGGTTCTCATTGTACCACTCAGCTTTATTCCCAGAGGTCACATTTAACAAGAGGGTGGTGCAAAGCTTGCTCTGGCATCTAGGCTACAAAGCCATGACTTGCCCTTCATGGAACCACTACCACTGTAGCGCAAGGAATGGGACCAGACAGGGAGAGACTTGGAGTGCAGACAGAGGAGAGTGTGTGTTCAGAGGCTGGAAGGGGTTGCTTTGTGCTTCCCAGAGGAGGTGGGGTCTTTACTTAGCTTTAGAAGATGGATGGGCTGGGATGGTTGCAGCTGAGGAGGGAAGGCAGATTCAGCAAAGGGAATGAAGTGAGCAAAGTCGCAAGTGTGTCCTGTAGATTTATGGCTATCTCTTAGAGACACCTCCCAATACTTGGTGAAAGGGGAATTGAGGCTAGCCCCACCAGGAACCCAAATTCCAGGTCTGATTTCTGTGATTCAAAGCCACTTTGCTGCTAATAACCCTAATGACATTCTGTTCTCCTCCTGTGGAGCCTGTCATTTGAGGATCTCCAAGCACTGTGAAAACATTAATTAATCCTCATGGGTCCTTTGAGGTTGATCACTGCTCCCCCTTTTACCAGCTGAAGGACTCAAGAAATGAAGAAAGGGATGGAAGATCACCTGGTCCCCAGGGGGCTGGGCTTCAGTTTGAATCCAGTCTCAGCTGGAATCCTACTGGAGTCCGCCTGCACTGCACTGTGCTCTGGTCTTGGAACACGACCTGGAATGTCAGGATACTCCCTGTCTTCCCGAAGTGGGAAGCTGATCCTGGTGGAACATGGAGTCGTGCTTCCCTGGGTTGGGATGGCAGTGCTCCCGGACCCTCCAGGACAATGCCTGACCTGTAGGTGTATGCCTTCCCAAGGAGTTGGGCAGCCACTAGGCTCTCAAAGTTGTGGCTGGAGTAGTCTGTGGTGTCTTTTTCCTTGGCCCTGGCTATGGAGGATGTAGAGAGGTGGAGATGGCCAGCAGATGACTTCTTCATTCTCCTCCCTCAGAAGTTCAGACCTGTCTTCTCCATGGGCATGGTGGACCTGGCTGTAGGGTGATGCCTTGGGAGGAGTTATGGGTAAGTATCACATCCATCCTGTCTTAACCCTCTCTTTGTCCCCCAGGTTCCATGTATGATGGCTTGACTGACAATTACAACAACTATGGGACTACCAACCGGAGCAGCTACTACTCCAAGTTCCAGGCAGGGAATGGCTCATGGGGATATCCGGTAAGGAACTTCTTCCATTCAAAGATACCTGGAATGTTTGTAGGAATGGTCTGAGGTGCATGGTGGAGAAAGCCTGCACTGCTTGCTGGAAAAAGAAGAGTAATGCAGGCAGAGGTCAGTGCATTTGGGGTCATCAGCTCTGACCAGAGCTCCTTGCCTGGCTATTTCAAAGAGGGCTACATTTACAGCCCCAATTTGAGGTCGATTGTGAATGTCTCAAATGAGAACATTTTAGAAAAAACATAGGGAAGGACATTTCTAAAAGCCAATTTCCTAGTATGTCTGACTCATGAATTTGAGAGAAGTTTGAATTTTTGAAGTCCATTTGTGGACCATTTCTTAGGTTTCTAGGAAAACCCTAAAAAGTGTTCCTTCTTTAGCACTGATGGCCATGGCGGGACTCCAGAAGGTCCTCCAAGGCTAACACAGCCTGTCCACTGTAGTGACTCCTGCAGAAGGGTCTTAGTACTGGAGTGGAATGTTGCTTGAGTTTGTAGGTCAGTTAAACTTAGGCTCAAATTCACTCTGCCACTGATGTTGTCTGTGACATTGAGAAAATTATTTTAACCTGTGGACTTTGGGTTCCTCACAGGGATAAAGTGGTTATAACAAACTCCACTTGTTATTATCAGACAAAAAGGAATAATGTGCATAAAAAGACAGATTACAATGGCTCTTAAGATTTCAAATAATTAACATAGGTGGAAATTGTTCTAGACTCCTTAATCCTGGTTTTGTCTTTATTTTCCTTATGATCTCAACTCACTCCACCCATCTCTCCACTTACTGAGCAGATATTTACTGAGCTTAGCTCTGGGATAAGGGCTGTGACAGACACTTTTAATACAATAATACAAACTAGCATACATTTCTTGTACTCTAAAATTGGGAATATTGGGATACATGGTACACAGTCTTGTGTAGTCCTCAAGGTCTATGACTTTCACTTACTTGTGTGATTTCAACAATCTTGCATTATTCTTGGAAATTCTTCTGTGATTCCTTGAGACATTGTGCAGATAGGGAGAAAGCCTTCCCTGTGGGATTATGGGGTTCTTCTTCTTGGGGCCCCAGGATCACTGGTGCTTGCTTTGAGCCACATTACTCACAGTGTTCACTCCTGACTGTTGAAGATCTGGGATTATGGACAGGGGAAAAAGTGGGTGGATTATGAGTTGGGAGTTCTTTTGCAATAGGCTTGATTCTAACTTTCTTTTCCTGGCTTTTGCTGGGGCTAATTTTGGAGGCTTTGTCTTTCTTGTATGTTACAGGTTAGGAACCAAAGGGAAGGATGAATTAAGTTTGCTGTAAATTTACTTCTCTTGTTTTGTTTCATTTTTCCTGATTCCTGTTGTCAGCTGACACCCTTATTGCAACATAAACCCAGCTGATTGAGCTCAGTAAGCTAGCAGATCAGGGAGGGATGTGAAAGGGCTTTGACACAAAGGATGATGGCCAGACAGACTCTGAGAAAATGTCTTACTAATGCAGGCTAATGGGATTAGGTTAAACCCAAGGAAGGTAAATTATTGGACCTGCAGTCCCAAGTGAAGAATCATGCTGACACTACAAATCTTGTGTGTCTATATGTACTCAATATTACCATATCAAAGCTTAGAAGCTTCAGATTCTACCCTGGCTCAGTAACTTTAGATAAAACTTGGAATCATTTTGAGCATCAATTTTCCCATGCATAAAAATAAGAATGATGTTACCTGTGTGTCTACTTCACTTGCAAGGTGGTATCACATTAGCTTAACTACAAATGTTATCATACTGACAGTGTACCATGGAAGTGGGAGGAAGTATTTCTAGAACAACCTTCTATGGCCTATATTGACCACTCTGCATTGATTAATAAATTTAGTCCTCAGCTATTTCCCTAGCTGTTCATGTTCCCAACACCCCCACCTCTCCCTATGCCCATTTTCTAACTAGCGAAAATCTCTTTCCTTCCCCCACCCTAAGGCCCAACCCTCCTCACTCCTTTGCTGGCAGGACTGCAGACGTGACTCATGACAGGGTAGCTGCTGAGGCATGTCCTGTCTCCTCTCAGTTCAGGAGAGGCTATGGGAACAGGCAAGAACTAAGCACATACAAGGATTTGGCAGAGAGAGGGGGCTGAGTAGGGAGGAAGTAGAATAATTGATATTGGAGCCAGACATATAATCAGCCAAGTACTGGGCAAAGCCAATGGGGTCCAGATTTAGGAAGGAAAAGAGCAGGAGAAATGGTAATAGAGATCTGTGGTGTGAGATAATCCCATGCCTGTGGGATTTTCCCATGGATGGTACAACTGGCTTGGAATGTTTTATTTCCCCCCCTCTGGGGAAACCAATATGGTGGCCAAAGTCAGGGAGCGTGGGGAGGAGGGTGTGGTTCGTCTGTACAAGCATGGTCAGCATGTTTTCAGGAGCCTCTGAGAGCTAATGAAGACCGTTTCCTGAAGAAACTTTGTATTCACTCAGTCAGCCAAGTAGTATTGAGCAATTGCTGGGGCACGGCAGTGAAAGAAGCGCAGTACAGACACGGGTGGAAATACTCTGCGCTTGTCCTCAGTGAACTTCCAGTCCAGTTGGGAGAAGCGGAGGTAAACAGGTAGATAGAATGCAAGCTTGGAGTGCTTTCTCTCCTGAAATAGTACACCAATGCTCTCCCTGCTCAAAATGTTTCTAGGGCTACCTTCAGGCTATTTGACAAGCCATATAAGAGCCAGTATTACGTCTTCATTGTCAGGACCTGTGTTTGATTAGAATACAATGCTACCCACTTTGAACACCTTGGTCCTCAGATTTGGCTACAATTACAAATTGCAGATCATCTTCAAATAATAAAGCTTTGTTATCAGTGAGTACATATTTCATGTAAATATGTGAGGACCTTATATATTTAGAACATTATAAGCAATTCCTAAAGCAAGTTCTTCCAGGTGTGGTGGTGAACACCTGTAATCCCAGCACTCAGGAGGCCGAGGCAGGACATTTGCCATGAGTTCAAGGCCATCCTGGCTACATAGTGAGTTAATGGCCACCCTGAACCACAAAGCAAGATTCTGTTTCAAAAAAACAAAACAGAAAAGAAAACCAAAAGAAAGTTCTAACAATTTTTTTTTAAATACAGTTTTGCCCTACATTTCTTAACAGCAATAGCCATCTGAATAAAAAACACGCTATTTATAATTTATATCACAAGTTTAGAAAACTGAATATAGAATCTTGTCATAAAATAAATCTTAAAACAAAGTTAGACTGGACTATAAGTCTATTCTAGGAGTAGGCTATTTCAGAGCCACACTTAGAATGTCAGAGTCCCAGTGCTGGCTATGTTTTGCCAGAACTCGGGCCCAGAGAGGGTAGATTACTCATCAAAGGCCACACAGCTGTTTAGCAGTGTAGCAACCTAGATCCCTGACCTCTTAACTCCTAACCTGATAGAATTTTATTTTCGTTACCCTAGATGTTTGTACTTTTGTGTGTTTTTATGTATTTGGTACAGGGTCTACAGTGTCTCACTACATAGATTGGACTCAGTGATTGCCCTGTTTTCAGCCTCCCAAGCGCTTGCATTACAGATGAACACCACCACACCCAGTCTCAAGCTCCATCTCAGTGTGCTCCGGGGGCAGGGCCAGCACCCTGCTGAGGCGCTCTGCCTAACCAGGTGCTTTAGTCCACTGAGCTATCTGGCCAGCCCTGTGTGATGGCTTTTTTATGGGTCCCCACATCTCCATATTTTAACACCACAACTGTGTTCCAGGAATTTGCAACTGTTCCCATGAGCTCAAGTCCCCTCATTGTTCTCCTCCCCCACCTCCAAACTAGGCCTACTATATGGGGCTCCAACAGAAGAAGGAGGGAGGAAGCCCTAGCTGTTCCTTCCTGGATTCAAGTTGGTTTCACTTGTCTAAAAGCATTAATGGTAAAATGCAACAGAGTACAATGTTTGGGACATAGTTTTACCGAAAAAATTCTTTGTTGTTTATCTGATATTAAATTCAGTTAATATGGGGCTGGAGAAATGGCTCAGTGGAATAAGTACTTCCGTGGCAAGCGCAACAGCCTGAGTTCAATCCCCGGTTCCNAAAAAAAAAAAAAAAAAAAATCATCAATTGACTTTGACTTCAGAGCCCTTCAAATATAGTTAATATCCTAATTCTGGCAAATGAAATACCTGGTCATTCCTATAATAAAATAAGACTCCTTAAGTGCTTCCATCCGGGCTGGAGAATTAAAGCAGAATCATTAAAGCCCGCAGCCACTGCTGGTAAGAAAATAAAGGTCTTTTGGCCGCCTCTTAGTTGTCCTCATAGTAAGTCACTTGTATGCCATCCTCTGGGTCAGCTAAGACCAAGATGAGGGAACTGACAGCTAGAACCTGTGGAAGCCCAGGCACTTCTGTTTCAGAGATGAAAATGGGTTTTATCACATAAGCATGTCCCAGATAAGGCTGATACAAGTGAGTAACTTTGATTTCTGAAGAATATATCCGGGTTAAGTTCAGCAACCCCCTTTTCTATCAACTCCAGCACTAAAGAGTTTTCCTGTTTTCAAACTGAGAAGCACGTCTTGAAGTGTCAATTCTTCTAGGAGTTACAGAAAGTAAAATGTTCTCTGGTTGTAGACTGAAGTAGAACATCCTTCCCAGGTCCTAATCTGTACAGGAGAGAAGCCATGCAGGTATCATCAGGCAGGAAATCTAGACCAAGGCATATCACGGTGGCCGCCATATTGAATTTTTCCACCATGCACCCCAGGACAGCAAATCCAGCCCAGTACCTCAGGAGAGCAAATCCCCAAGGAACATAATGAGGGAGAATTCTGCCTTTGTCCTGGACCTTTCTCACAGTCCTTTGCCTAAACGATATCTCAGTATTTGACAATCTCATTGTGACAGAGTCTTTTGGACAATGTACTAGAGACCCTTAGCCTGAGGAGAACTGATCCTGCCCACTCTAAACTCAAAGCAACCTGAGTGATTCTTGTCACAGACGAAAAATTATGGTTGCATTAGATTCCAGAGGACCATGGGAAATCCAAGCACAGTGCTCTCAGCTTGGCAGTCACTTAGCTGTGTTAACTGGGTGTCCACAGGGCAGAGCTAGGGGCCAAGTACTGATGAGGGGCTGCCAGGGAGAGACACAATGAAACTACTGCCCAAGGAAAAGCAGGAAGAGACCATCTTTGCTAATCCACAGTTCATGGAGGTAGCTCAGTACAGAAGAATGGGCTCTAGACTTTGACCATGAACTTTAGGTTTGAATCTCAGCTCTGCTCCTTAACTACCTGCATGATTCTAGTCAAGTTCTTAATCTGTTTGAGCCTCAACTTGCCCATCTCTAAAATTGGTGAAAATTTCTATTTCAAAGAGAAGTAGGAGGGTTATGGATAGATTAGCAGTAGGAGGCCTGTATTCCAGTCTCAACTGGGCTACTACAAGCTGAGGAACTTGGAATGGGCTTCACCTCTCTACAGCATGGTTTTCTCAATGATGGAGTAAAGTATTTGGACTAGATCTCCCTAACCAGACTCATTTAGGACTCCATATGGCTTGACCACTGACTCTAAGTAGCTGCAGGGCCCAAAAGCCAAATCTTTGTGGTCTGCCCAGGGTTAGAGACAAGGTCAGCTCCTCCGGCTGTTCTCTGCTTAAGACCTCCAGATGGATAAAGATTTTAGCACTTCCTCTTTGCTTTCATCCTGGCATCTCCTGGCACCAGGAAAGCAGCAGCTAATTAGCCCTTGCAATGAGAGAGAGATGGTAGGATTTCCTTCATGTTGGCGTTACAGAGGGGAAACTGAGTCACAGCAGGTAGTAACTACCCTGATTTAAATTCACATCCTTCCACCCCCACCCACCCATGGCTTCTCAGCTCTGAGTGGCATTTTCCACGTGCACTGCTTGCTGTGCTGTATTTCTTGAAAAATCCAGGTGAGGTAAAGAGAGAACGTGACCCATGGGCTCGTGCTCCCAAGCACACATGGCTCCTGCTCCTGAGGTGCTTCACATGTTTGCCAACTCAGTGTCCCTGCTGCCAGCTCATGACTCACACCCACCCAGCCCTGGGAGATAGGAGGGTCCCACAAGAGCTCCAGGCTCTCACCCAACAAGCAAAGGCAATGATCCTACTTGCCAAGGGACAGTGTGTGCCTCTGCGAGAGAGTGGAGGCAAGGGAGGGAGAGCGGACAGGCCGCTCCAGGAGCGCCCTTCCCTGGGGGAGACAGCAGCAGGCTGTGGCGCATTTTCGCAGACAAGTCCCTGCTACGGGACACTCCCTGCATTTCCACTGTGAGGCAGAGGTCTACAGCAAGCTTCTGTGTCAGTAGGTCCCTCAGGCATGGACCCTCCTTTGCAAGTCACAGACCTGAGAGGGTTCTGCTGTGGCCCTGAGCAGATTCCGGGGCTGCGGCCGGGGCTGAAAAGAAGGAACTTCCTTTTTGTGTCACCCTACTTTCCATGGCTAACTTCAGCCTCTCAAGTGGCTTGAGGTCCTTCATCCTGACTGAGGACTGGGGAAGCAGGGCAGTCTCTTTAGAGTCTACAGAGGTCGTAGAGGAAAGGAAGAAGCTCTGGTTCTTCGCTGTTGCCCAGGGAACTGTGGCTAGGACCTTCTCCCTGCTGGATCTTGGATATGTCAGCTGCAGGATCATCTGCTTGTTTCTGTGACATCCATACTTGGTGTCCTTTCTCCAAGGAGAGAAATTGGAGGTTGTCCCTGTGTTAGCCCCATGAGCCTACAAAGGCAGGAAGACATGCTTCCAGAACATGAATGGAAATGCTATTCCCTAGAATGAGCCACACCAGGTGGAGGAGGTGGGACAGGCTCCTGGAAGAACTAAGATGGACATGGAAGGAGAAGATGGCTATGGCCTGGGTGTCTCTTGCTGACCCTTCACAAAGACTAGGCATCACTCCAGGAGACAGCTGTGAGAGAGTCCCTGGCTCCAGCGGTCTTGCCAGCCTCCATGGTCTACAGCAGGAATCTTGAGGGTCCTGGAGCTCTTAGATGCCCTCCAACATCAGTGTACCTGCTGACTTACCCCATCCTCCTGCCCCAGTGAGGAACAGCAAAACCTCATGGTCATGGGTGGGTATGGGTGGCCCTACGTTAGGTTGAAAGGAACGGCCAGGGCAATTAAGTCAGAGTGTTCAGGAGAGAAGTCATAGCTTGTGAGAAGTGCCAAGCACAGCCAGCCTAGGACACAATCTGCAGCAGGCCCTTCTTGGAGGTTCTGTTGGGGAAAAGCCACTCTCCCTGAGGAGACAGAATCCAGGCTTAGCTTGGTCCAGTCAGCCAGTCCTCACATTCTCGATCCACTTTGTTTGAAGGCTGAGCTTCTGGAAGGCCAGTCTGGAAAAACTGGTCCTTAGATTCATACATCTGTACCAGATTTCTTCTATCCTAGTCAGATGCTAGGAGGCAGATAATTCTTTGGTCATAAAGCATGAAATAGTATCTTCTTCCAAGAAAGAAGCTTCCAGAAAAGTTGACTATTGCTCTCAACTCCCCCTCAAACACACATATTCCAAGTACAGCCTTTGAAACTTTAGTAGAGGGTAGATTTGAAGAATCAAAGATAATTATAAACCTATTTCTTTTTCTCCAGAAGAAATTATTGGAGTCTTGTTTAGGCCCCTTTTTTAAGGAGATAGGGAGGTCTTCACAAAAATTAATCTACTCGACCAACAAGTCCTTAGGGTCCTTACGTTGTAGCTACTAACAATGAAAGGATATAATTAGCAGTTAAATTTTGCAACACATGTTGACTTAGACCTCTGCAGCTTCGGCTTTCCTAGTCTGTAAATGAAGTGTCGGGCACGGAGTCACGCTGATTTGGGGATAGGGTCCTCAGATACTGGGTTAAAAGCCACTGGGGTGTCCTGAGGCTGCCTTGGCCGCACTGCACACTCCCAATCAGCTCTCAAGTCCTCCATAATTGGATCATCCTTTGAATTAGCATCACATTTTGAATTGACTCAGTGTTCATGTTTTCTTCCATCTGTATCATGTTTTCATTTCCCCACTAGATCCTCCAGTCTCTGTAGGGTTGGTAGACAACAAGCCATTGTCATTCCACTTCTATTTGCTGGGAAATGAAGCCTCGAGCAGTGTGTGTATGGTGACTGGAGGGGCTTCCTAAGCACCTCATAGGCCCAGCTGGCAGAACTGAGCTCAGCAGACTTGAGGAAATGTAGAGAGCTGGGAGAGGAAGGGGCCAGGAAGGGCCAGCACAGAGGGGTCTTCTAGTGCCTCTGCCGGTTTGAGAATTTTCATTTTGTCGCTGCGCCCAGGGAGACAAATGCAGCAGCATTTCCCAAGTGGGTGGAAGACACATCCCCACCCTTCGCTAGGGTGAGGCTCGGCTTTCTCCCCCAGGGCCCCGGCAAGTCTCTGCGAGGCCTGCCTGCTCCAGGAGAGCAAACTCAGCTGAAAAACAAAATCAAATCGGGTGGGGAGGCGGGGAGTGCGCCGAGACACAGGTGCGGAGAGCAGCGCGCCGGGCTCCTCCCACCCCGCCCCCGCCCGGCCCTAGGGCGTGGCCTTGAGGGGCGGAAGCCAGGGCCGGGTTCGGCTGGGCTGGGCTGGGCTGGATTGGGCTGCGCTGGGAAGGAGGCTGTGATTTCAACAAGGACTGAATCACCGGCTGCAGAACACCAGAAGTGGTCTCCTTGGAGAAACTGCGCCTCAGAGGAGGAAGGTGGTTGCCTAAGGCTACGCAGCTGGACAGAGGAAGAACCAAGCTCAGAGCGAATCTATGCCCAGGCTCCTGCGGGCTGCCCGGTCACATTCCCTTTGCTGCTGTGGGCGGTCGTGTATCCCTCCAGCACTGGCACTCCATTGTGACAGTTTTTCCAAAATCACCACGCCAACTATCATTTACTTATATTTTAAGGAATTATTTTTAAACTCCAATGCATGTATTTCAAAAAGAAACTACATGTCATTAACTCGTGTCAAAAAAAAAAAAAAAAAAAAAACCTTTGCTGAAAGGAAGACTCACTATGACCCTTTTAGCCAATAATAAGAAACAGGCTGAAACAACATTGTCTAGCTGAGAGAAAATTTTGGTTGCTTTTGCTCAGAAAGGGAGGTTGGCCGGTGATAAAGAACCACTCCAGCGAGACTTTCCACGATAAGCAGATGGAGCAAGGAAGAGCTTCCTGTGCCCTTCAGTGGTAGTTCTTGCCCTGTCTTTGAGTCCCTTAAAGTCACCTCAAACCACCAACAGAGCATAGCCAGCATTTGGGTAGATTTGGGATCCTAAGTTAATTATTCAGGGTGATTTTCCTGTATCTGGGCCAGCAGGTGAGAGAGCAGAGAGACAAACAGGCGCCCAAATGGTGCCCACCTAGGCCACCAGCCCTGTGCCTGGCTGGAAACGTTTTTAATGCAGCAGATAAAGATGATACTTCCGACTGAGCATCCCTATACCAACACTGAGCCCTGTGGGTTGGCCAACCTGGGTGGCTCCAGACTCCTTCCACAGCACCTGTGGCCCTAATCAGCTCAGCTCTCAGGAAATCCCTTAGTACTAGAAGCAGAGTGGGAGTGCTCACGGCCAGCCAGTGACCCAATCCTAACTCCCAACTACCCCAGAGAACTGGAGCAGCTCTCTGAACCCAAAGAAGTTCAACAAGACTTGAATAATTCCAGAAGACCTCAGGGCTCAGCGTCTGTTACTAAGGTGAACATCAGTCCCAATGTTGTGTTCCGTGGCTTACCAAGGAAAGGTGTGGTTGGAAGATACCAGGCAGTCTCCATTCAGCTCCCATGTGTGCTCTCCTGTGTGGTCCTAGCTAGGGAGACCAGTTGTTATGACAAGTTCTCTATGCCCGCTGGTGTCTCTTAGGCTGGTGTGTCATTCAGTCAATGTTTTAGGGTAGTAAAACTGTGTCATGAAGCTGAGACTACAGTATTAAGTATTCAAGGGCCTCCCACAGTCAGCAAAAGGAGGGGGAGAAGGCACTTCCTAGGTCCAGAATCCTCGAGGAGGAGGTGTCCTAGGGGTCAGGAACTGTTGGACAGAGACATGGGTGGACAGAGTTCTTACAGAGGGCCACTGGCGTTTAGGCTTTGTTCTCATCATCAGGCTGGTGGCGAGTGTCCACAGAACACATTCTGGTAGAGAGGCCAGAGACCCGAGTCCTGGGTCTGTCATCTCTTAGCTGGGTAGCCTTGGACAAGCTTCACATCCTGCGGGCTTCCTGTGCTCAGAGAGAGAATGAGGCAGCACTGTCTGCCCTGAGGCCTTACCGGCCAGCTCAGTACCTGAAACTCTGCCGGGATGATACCTGGAGAAGCCCTCTGCAGACTAAAACACCACCCCTGCCTCAGCGCTCCAGCTCTAGCATGTTCAAGGAATTTCCAAAGACCCTCCCTACCTGAGCTCACTCTGAGCAAAGTGTGTGTGTGCGTGCTCACCTCCCATAGGGAAGGTCTATTACCTAAGCACCCAAGGGCCCAACCAAATGTCTCTCGCCTTGTGTGAGCTTTGGCTATCTAATCAGCAGGAGTGAATTCTTAATACCCTTGGCTTTCCATGGAGCCCTTTGGAATCAGGTATGCATCTGCCCTTTAGATGTTTCCACCACACAGCTTTTGTTCTTCCTCTTCTTGAGGTTAGGAAACCTCTGGTCTTAGAGTATAGGGCTGCACTAAGAGTGGCTTCACATGAGGGTGGTTCCTTTGCCTTCCCCTCCTCAGATGACCCATCTCTGGGGTTAGAAAGCCGTAATAGATGGCCACCACACATGGGGCTCCTGGAGAACAGAATGACCAGGCCTCCGACTTGTTTGAGCTCATAGGAGAGAAATGGTTGAAGGCCAAGGATCTTCTGTCACTTGGGCCTATGACAACTGCTCTGAAGTGACAAACACACATTCCAGAAGGAAACAGGCATCTGCATGTAGAATCTCAGGTCCTAGTTCCTAGGCCCATCCTGTAAGTGTCAGGGCTGAGAAAAGCCTACTTCTCCAGTATGAAAGAGAAAAAGCAACAGAGAAACATTTCAGAAAATCTGCTGTTGCAAGATTCAGTGATTGTGAGGGGTGGGGGGACACAGAGACAGAGTGAGGTGCAGGGAGCTGGCATGGCTACTGGATCAGGCAGATAGCAGCTGTTAGTGTCAGTTCTCAGAGGGGCCCTCCTACTGACCACCATGGGCCATGTTTGACCCCTCACCCACCTATAAGGACTTGGTGGGTAGAGCCAGAGAAGCCAAGCTTCCTCCTTGAGAGATTCATGACCTCCCTGGAGAGATTGGCACCTCCCTAATGATCCCTGGGCAGTAGCCCAGAGTTTTAGAAAGTCTTTTCTATGTGGACCTCCATCATCTCCACACTTTAGAAAACATGTCTTTTTTTTTTTTTTTTTAATTTGTCAGTACTGGCTGCAATGTGTGCTCCCAATTTCTACTCTTTCAAGGTTACAGGGGACAGTGCCCATTATTCACTAAATCTCTGGGAAAATTTATGTTCTCAGATGGGCAGCAAAACTTTTGGTTTTTACTTTTAAAAATCTAGGTGACAAAGCATGTGCCTGCCCAGCATTGGGCTGTATCTCATTGCTGCCATTGCCTCTTCTCCGTAGATGGAGAATGAGTTGTCCATTGTTCAGTGCCCTTTGGTTCACAGTCATCTATCTGGTGGCTCCTGAGAGGGTCCCCTGTGCAGGCAGCATGGCTTGCAGGGTGCTGGTGATGGAGCCATGAGCACAGCTCCTCCCTGCCTGTGAGGGCTCCATGGTGAGGCACACCCACAGCCTCCTCCAAGGCCAACAGGGCATGCTCCCCACCCAGACAGCCAGGCTTCTGAGCTATGGAGCTGCTCCATCCACAGCAGTGTTTCAGCAAAAGAAAAGAAGGCTGGCCTTGGGTAGGACTCTGGCTTCTCCAGAGGGCCATGCCCAGAACACTCAGGGACTGACACTCTGCTGAGGTCCCATCTTTGGTGACTCAGGCTCCCACGCTGATGCAGCTTTCCCAGTAAGCAGCCACCCTGCCCCTCCGGGAAAACTCTCCCTGCCCATGCTCCGTGTGGATCCTCCTGGGCACCTGGCTAGGGGGAGGATCTGAGCCTGACCTAGGTGCTGCCTGGCCCTGTCCAGTTTGTCCAGCCTGACCAAAAGAAACCCCAGCAAGATACAAGAAGGCTGCTACATGCCTGCTGCATGAGGACCTTTCAGTGGTGCTGAATGGGCAGTGGTGGGTGCTAAAAATGGCACATGGAACCTATTCAGGAGGGGCTCCCACCACTGTCCTTTCTTTGGAGAGCCCTGTGCAGGCTTTAGAGGCACGAGGACCCCAAGAAGTTGTGTGCATGTTCAGTTTCATGGGAAGGGTGTGGGGAGCTCTCTTTGCTGAAGATGGCCCTGTTGGGCACTCTGCTGGGTATGTGACTTGCAGGGCAGAGCAGGGTGTGCCCCACGGGAGAGCTGGTTAGGCCAGCCCCACCTTGCTGGCAGAAGCTTGGTTTCAGAATGGGCTAATAGCTGGGCACACAGACACTCTTTTCATCTTGGCCTGCCCAGCACAAATGCAACTCCCAAGAAGCCAGGCAGCTTCTGTCTGGTCATCCAGAGCTCGAGCAAAATTCTCTGGGACTTATTGTGGACCACTGTGGGCGGAACCCAGGCTGTGCCACCACCATTGGTGGGTTTGCTCTATCCAGAGGCCTTCTGCCTCCTAGAAGGAGCTCATTTCATGTCTGGTGGCCCAGAGGCCCTGAGAAGCCCAAAGCCTAGCAACGAGAGTCTCTACCCCAGCACAAAATTTCACCACCAGTCACAGGACCGCTTTATGTGAGCATTTGCAGGGAGTCCAGCCCTGTGCTAAGCATGATAAAGAGCTTGGAGGGATGATAGAAACCCACAGTAACAACTAGAGAGTGAACAGGACCACAGGTAACTAGGTGTGGGAAGGACACTTGATGAGGCTATGGCGGAGCGGGCTTGACAGAGATGATAGGTTTGCACCCTGGAATAAAGTTAGGATTTGCCAGCA
>NDGM011131423.1:0-11776 GCA_002564305.1 Octomys mimax | reverse complement strand
CAAACTATTTCAGAAGAGAAAAACAAGAAAAAACATAAAGAAAAATAGTTTTTATACAAAGAAACAATATACAAAATAACATGGAATTTATCAAAAACTATACTGAAGGCAGAAGACACTACAAAATTTTGAGGCAAGATGATTTTCACGCAGATATTCTCTTTCAAATTACTAAATATACTTACTCATGTCTACATTTTTATTCATGATATTTAAACCTATACATCCTAGGAAATTTAATACTCCGTGTTCCCTTTCTGGGGAAGCTACCACAGTAATTGTATAATATAATACAATAATTAGATAATTGTATAACAATACCATGCTAAGGAAAAATAAGGAAGAAAAGGCAGGAGGATCTACAGCACAGGAAGTGGTGGAGGGAGCAGTAGTGAAGACACTCCAAGATGGCCGCTGGGCAGCTACCAGAGAGCGCCCCCCATGCTGGAGGTCAGAAGGCACCACAGAGGTGAACTCAGGAAGAAAAAACAAGAGAATAGCTTTTCAGAAACTAAGGAGATAGGCAATGGAAAATTTGAGGTGGGAAGTGTAGTAAAATAGAAAAATGAAAACTGAAAAGAATTACTAATCCAGAATTACTATTAAAAGTGTTCTGGAAAGAAAAATGAATAACTATACTACATTGCTTTTCTTGTGAATTGTGATATATATTCATCACATAAATATGTAAATGTAGACAAAATGCTAGTATTAAAAGGCTGAGGGCATATGCAGTGTATGTGTGTTTGGCTGGGGATAGTGACTAATATGAAGCGGCAAGTTTAACTCTCATCTTTCCCAGTGGAGAGTGAATAGATAATGCAAACCCTGGAAATATAATATAGTGAAAACTGTACTTCTTAATAACACAATTTCTGAGAAACACAATTTCACTAAGAAAAAGAATGGGAAAAAATATTTCTTAAGACAAAAATTAATGAGAATAATGCCATTCTTTTACATTTTGGCCAGTGGCTTTTGATATCTGATTTAATAGAAAACAGCTGCTTATTATAGCCAACTCCGTATTTAATCTGTTGTGTCAATTGATTGAAGAACATGAAGGAAATCTGGCCTCACACATAAATAATGATATAGCCTTTTCAGTAATGCTTGTGAATATTCCTTGGTAAAACACCAAAATTTGACGCAAAATAGTTTGTTAAGTTTGAGTTCAAAATATAGACTATAAAATCTTGCCAGTGAACCTCATCCATTGGTCTATCATGCACTTTGGATGAGTCTTTTACTCAAGTATGACTTTTTTAGGAAAAAGATATATTTATGTACATATATAGGATAGCTTAGAAAATTGTACTGCTGATTTCTGCTGGTCTATTGAAAGGAGAAGTTAATGCTTATTTTTTTTTCTCCTTTTTAATTTCTTATAACTTTTTAAACCCAATTTTGCATGTTTATATCTGGTAATGTAAACAGCTTATTTGAAAATAGTATTATGTAATACAACAACCATTCTCAAATTCCCATTATTTGTCTTAGCGATATTGTGTTATTCAGAAATTTTGTTCATGAAATTATGAGTGCTCAGAACACACCTGAGGACTTTTGGACTAAACTATAGGCTCCTTAAGAGAGGAAACTAATTCTTACTAATTCTTACTTTGTTGCTCAGGGGCTGTGTTTAGCACCTCATAGGTGGTCAAGAAATAGAATGAAATGAACACAACTGTGAGAGTTGCTGAATCAAACAATAATTTCTGTGGCATAGCAGTGGGTAAATTAATGGAAAACCAAGGTAATTTTGAATAATAAATTAAAATTTCTGTATATTATAACTTTGTGTACCATTCTTAAAACTCATCTTTCACATCTTCCCTGCCTCTTCCTAATGACATCCGGTTGTCCCACAGAACAAAACAGCATAGAGCTACAGCTTGCGCTCCAGCTCTGCCACTCACCCCAAATCAGTGTCTCTCTCCATGTCACCCACATAAACCATCTGTCTTCTTCCAAATGTCTGGGGATCCACACCCACCATTGCCCCGTAACTTCCTTCACTCTTCCATAGCCTGTTTCTCCTCTTGCTTCACATGCAGGTGGCCTGTTCCCCAAGGATACATCTCTGCTCTAACTATTGAAGAAAGGTTAAGTCATATGGCTTATGATCTCATAAGTAGACAATCAATTGCTTGCTAATTGATCCATGTGTGGTCAATTTATTTCCTTAGATTTTAATCTCTTGTAGTGTGGAAATTAGCTGTTTCAAGGTGAGACGAAGAAGAAAGGAGATGATTCTGATGGGTGTCTTGTGGACTAGTGATTGCTCAACAACTTGCTATTTATTTTTCTTGTGGATCCCACAGTGTTTAAAATGGTCCAGGCAGAGTGTAAGTCGTTCATAAATACTTGTGGGAAGATGAAAGGCAGAGAGCAAGGGCTATTATTTCGGAAAATGGTTACTTACAAAGGAGTTAACCTAAAGGATTATATGTGGTAAGTCAGAATGACAAAGCCAAGCGATGTTTGCTGAGTTCCAATTTTCAGAGGATTTCCATTACATTTGACTTGCCCCACAATAAGTCCAGGTAAAAGGTAGAAATAGAGAATGAGTTATCACAAGTGAAATGTTTGCCTCCAGAAACAAATAGCTTTACAGTATATAGTTCTTTAACTAATAACAAGTCAGGTTTTCTCAGGATCACTCATTTTAGTGCCCTGATAAGAAATTTCCTGGAAAGAAGCTTTTGAGATATTTGTTGAAAGCCCTGGCAGTTCTGTTATCTGCCACCCAAAATAATCCTCACTTTAGAAAGTAAGGAAAACTAAATACTGCTGCAAGAACTGTGAAATGGAAAGAGGTATTGGACATTCATTAATTGTCAAATAAATGGGTAGGTTTAACTATTCCATCTTCCCTGAAAATCTTCAACACAGATATTAGAGAAATAACAGATAGCTGAGAGGAGTAAGAAGCTTAGGAACCTAAGCTGTGGATCTGTGTAGGGAATTATTGTGGTCTGAAGCTCAAAGCCACACTATTTTCACTCTACTTTATAAGGCTGCTTCCTAATTTCGTAAGATGACAGATAAACCACCTGATGAGATAGTAACTGAATCGATGCATAACAAGCTATGAACATCAAGAACAGGGCTATGCTCCATCCAGGTAACGCAAAGGAAAGAGATGAGTCTCCTGGTGCAGTGTGTGTTTTGGGTGAGGGTGTAATTTGGAAGGCAGGTGACGCAATCCCGGGCTTTGTGCTGACTCAACAATGTCCACCAGGGTACCTGGAAGCAGATGGTCCCAGCCCTCTACGTCTTTTGTGAACTAGATGACCTCATCTCAACCGGCCCATAGGTGTGCAGCCAGATGCCCTTTTACCTTGTCAGCCTGACAAAATGACTGAAATTAAAAAAATGACAGGCCTACTTGTGAGTGCTAGAAGCAGCCCTGCCTCTAAGACATAACCATCTTGTGCTCCTGGGGATCACGATTCCTCCGCTAACAGGTGGTGTCAGAGCTCAAAACCTGATCCTCGAGGAGCTGCTCAGTGTTCCGTGTCCCCTTTCACTGTAGATGTAATGCACACCCTCAGTTTAGGATTTCTCCATGGGAAAGACATCAAGAGCCCTAATCCTGGAGAATGTCCTGGGATTTCCAATATTACTAGAGGAAATTATTTAATCTGTCTCAGGGCTTTCCTTTTAGGATTTACTCTCCAGACAATTGGGGAACTGTCAGGATTCAATGTGTGTGTGTGTGTGTGTGTGTGTGTGTGTGTGTGTGTGTATTTGCAGGCACAGAATTGAATTTGTTTTTAATGCATGTCTCTGTACACATCCACTGCTGTGTGCTAAATGTTCGAAGACTCGCAACTAAAGAGCATAATGGTCCAGAGGCTGAATTCGCAGTGGCTGGCTTCTGCCTAGTAATGCATGTTTTTTTTTTTTTTTTGTTTTTTTTTTTTGCGGAACCAGGGATTGAACTCAGACCCTTGCACTTGCCAGGGAAGTGCTTATCTTACTGAGCCATCTCCCCAGCCCTCTAGTAATGCATGTTAAGGTACAAAAATCACTGCACAAATACTTTGTGCAACATAATGGCATAACAAATGGATATGAATAAGAACAGAATAGCTGAGGATAGAAAAAAAAAAGGTTCTATGTGCCCAGCTATTAATCCAAGTATAGGATAGGTTTGCTACCTCTTGTCTGAGTTTCCCAGGGCAAGCCACATGAATTTTAGGTGGTTTCCATAGCAACTGCCTAAGTGCTTGATGACTGACAATCACAGATGGAGTTAGCATGACCAGGTAGACCTGAGATCCCAAGTCATTTTGTAAATCTCTATGCCAGCAGGACCATATACATTGATGACATCTTTTAGCCCATTTCTCTGTCTCCCACCAAATTATTTCCTTTATTCCCGTTTCTTTTTTATGATCCTTGCTAAATCAAACCGATTAGCAGACATATTCAATTGCCCTTCACCTTTCAGTTTCAGTTTTTAGAGATTAAAGATGAGATCCCTGTGAGTGCCCAGTGATAATGTTTTGAAGGCGAAGTAGAGATTTCACAATTTGAAAATTTTAATATTAACCTGTACATCCACTATGTTCTCTTCCTTCCTTCTTTTAGGGTAGACTTAGGATAAAGCTAGTGAAACTGTAGCTCAGGGACCTCCAGGCACTTAGCAACACAAGCATGTGAACAGATGTGGCCAAGGTAAGGTACATTAATTGCAATTGATTAATACTGAGTGTCCATCCACTCCAATTTGTCCTGGCTCACATTTTCCCTTAGAATCGATGACCTTGTGTGACCACTGGTCCATTTTGTATTTTTCACCCATGTGGCACTTGATCTCACTTGAGTTAGAGATACATTGGTTTGGGTTTGGGAGAGAGTATTTATTTGATTAATGGTCAATCCTGCCCATGGGCGAGTTAGGCTTCTGGTATTAGAAATGCCTTTCTGGCATACTATGTTAACTTCCTTTTGCTAGTTATATGTTTGTAATGTTGTATTTTGTTATTTAAGGAGGATCCTCCAAGATATTTAAATTTGAGGATCTACCAAGTCTGAATATGCCTTTGACTGTTTTTTCATTCTAGGAATCAAACTCAAGACATAGAGCTTTCCAGCCAGGTGCTTGTAACAATGAGTATCTCCCCATTGACGTATTTTATATGTCTTTTGATATGTACCTTATGCTAATATTGTATTCTATATGGTAAATGATACCTTTTGGTTGAGTGTATAATTACAGAATTTGGGGATTAGCTTTATGGAATCTGCTGTCATGATCATATCGTTCCTCTTTGAGGTCAAGATAAAACTACTGAGGAGTTACATGTATTTTAATCCCATATTTGTCATTTTCTTATGAAATGATAACATCAAATTTGCAATATGAATTATTAAAATATTTCTGTCTTTTGGGGGCAGCATTTCACTGTGCAGTTCAGGCTGGCCTTGAGCTCATTTTGTAGCCTAGACTGGCCTTGAACTCACAGAGATTCTCCTGCTTCAGGCTTCCAAGTGCTCAAATTAAAAGAATGCACCACTATACCCTGCTCAATCATTAACACTGAGAATACTTTCAATTTGCCAAAATTTGACTATCATATCATTTCATTGTATTTTTTCTTTCTCGTTTACATCACACAAAGGTTAGGATGGAACAATCACTTTGGAAAATGGATAGATTAAAAAAAACAGTTGAACACCTAACATAGAATCTTGTCACTCCACTCCCAGGCAATTCACTAAGAGAAAAGAGAGTAGCCTTCTAATAGGATTTGTACCAAAATGTTTGTAGCATCTTTATGTGTCACAATCCAAATGTCTACCAGGAGATGGAAAGGTAAACAAATTATAATAGACATCTATTGGGGGTAAAAGAAATAAAATATGGATGCACAACAACATAGATGAATAACACAGCAGTGGTTTCAGTCCATACTCGGCTGGCTCCAAGGCAGAGTAGCACATGGCAGAAGGCAGCTGTTCATGGTGGTGGAAAACAGCAGAGAGCAAAGGGAGGAGCAGCAACTTCAAATATTCATGCTAAGTTAAAGCAGCCAAACATACTGAATGATTCCATTCCCATACAGTTTTAGAAACTGCAGTGGACGGTGGTGGGGAGATGCCAGGCAGGCAGGAGGAAAGTTCTGTGGGTAATATGGCTATGTCCACATCATCTTAATTTGGGTGACATATGTCAAAATTGTGCTTTTTAACAAAGCATAATTTCTGTGTATAAATTATATGCCATTAAGGCCTGTTATGGCTTGTGTCTAGGTGTCCCCACCCAAAGGCTCATGCAGCCATTGGGGCAGCATCTAGAGTTTGTCATTAATTCATGATCCAGTACTGAGATTATGGGTGTGAGTACTACACCTGCTCTAGGGCAGACAGCCCGAGTACAACGTAAGGAAGGAGACAGGCTTGCTGGCAGCCAGCTGCTGCTCCTCCCTTCGCTCTTTGCTGCTTTCCACCAGCACGAATGGCGGCCTTCTGCCACGTGCCACTCTGCCTTGGAGCCAGCCAAGTATGGACTGAAACCACTTCTAACAGTGAGCTAAATAAACCTCGGCTTCCTTAATTTTTGGTGTCTGGTATTTTTTCCCAGCAATGAGAAAAATGTAACCAAGACAAGGCCTTTAAAAAATGCAACTGAAATTTTTGTCATTCTTGATATTGGATGTTATTTACTTCCAGTTGGATTTATGGCAGGTACACTGACATCCATTGCACCATATGTTTATAATTCAGCTGGGACTCTCTCTTATTTTTTGGATGCTTTAAGTGACAGACATTGATGTATTTGATTTTTTTAGGCATTAAAATGCTTTTTCTGGAAAGTTTGCTGCTGTTGTGTCCATGCTATTTTCATTTTAAAACTAAATTAATTAAGAGATGGAATTTTTGTGAACAACTCATTCAAAAATAATAAAAACTTTTTAAAACCTAATTAATTAGGATGTAGTAGTTTTGTGGCCAAGTCTCAAAAGGTCCAGGAAACTAACAAAGAAATAGGGCTCTTTTTAATTAAGGGCCTAAGATACTTCTTGTTCACATGCAACATTGGTATATCAATCAAATTCTTCTCTGTACAGAGGGTCTTTAAGTATCTTGCCAGAGAAGAGGCCCCATTTGTATGGATGATTCTGTTTGTAATTCTACTTTTTTGTCCTCTACCTACACAAAGTCATTCCAAAAAAATGACAATGTTAAGTGACTATGATCTAAGTCACATGGTAATCCGTAGGTACTATCACATCACAATTTCTTTTTTATTCGGGGGGTAATCAAACTCAGGACCTTGTTTTTGTCTATAGGCCACCATTTTCATTCGTATAATAGTTCAAGATTCAGAACACAAATGAATAAATACAAATGGCAAATAAATAGATGAAAAAATGTTCAACATCACTGGTCATTCAAGCGATTCAAATTAAACCAAGGCTGAGATTACTTCTCATTCCAGAAAGAATGGAATCATCAAGAAGTCAACTCATAACAAATGCTGGAGGGACTGTGTTGAGAAAGAAACACTTCTCCACTGTTGGTGGGAGTGCAGACTGGTATAACCGCTGTGGAAATCAGTGTAGAGATTCCTCAAGAAGCTAAGATTAGAAGTCACATTCAACCCAGCTATTCACCTTCTGGATATTTTTCCCAATGAACTAAAAACATAGCACCGTGATTTATGCATATCTATGTTTATGGTAGCACAATTTGTCATAGTTAAATCTTGGAAACAATCCAAATGTCCAGCAACTGAGGAAAGGATGAAAAAGGTATGGTATTTTTACACAATGAAGTATTGCTCAGCTATAAAAAAGATAAACTCAAGGCTTTTATAGGTAAATGGATACAACTAGAGATCATACTGGTGAGATAAATCAGACCCACAGGTAAAAACGTCATATTGTCCTACTAGTGTGAGAATCTGAAAGAGTAAATAAAATCTGAAAGGTACAATAGATACCATGAAAGGGAAAGAATCTATTCAATGGGAAGGAGAAACTGGGACAAGGAAAAGGACAAAAGAAAGAAGGGGGGGAAAAAAAAAAAATATATATATATGTATATATAATTTGTACTGTTGATTTCTGCTGGTCTATTGAAAGGAGGAGCAAGTAATGCTTAATTTTTTCTTTATCTTTTTCTTCCCCCCATTTTGCATATTTATATCTGGCAATCTGAATAACTAATTTGAAGACAATATTATATAATACAACAACCATTGTAGAATTCCTATTATTTTGTTCAGTAAAATTCTGTATTGTTTCTAAAGTCTTTGTCTTTTAACATTTTGTATTCTCTTTAAAAAAGATAAAAAGAACACTTTAAATTATTATCCTTGATAATGATAATTCTGATAGTGGACTAGTGCATCTATAAGACAAAAATTGAAGTTCTTTTTAACTCTAAAATTCATGTGAATATTTTCTTAACTTTATATGAAAAATATGTTATTCATTGATAGTCTAATTATATTTAATTCACTGCAAAGCAGAATCTAGCAGTAGAACAATTCTTTTTTTAAAATATGTATTTGGTACGGGGTCTCACTATGCAGCTCCAACTCGTAGTGAACATCCTATTTTCAGCTTTCCCAGCACTGGGATTACAGATGTGCACCACCACACCCTGGTGGCCGGTTCAGCACACCTGGGGGCAGGGCCTGCGCGGCATATGATGATGGGAATGGAACCCTGGTTCCTGCGCTTCCTAAGCAAGCACTTAGCCTGCTGAGTTATCTCTCCAGGCTCTAGAAAAAAAAAAAATCTTGAATAGGAAAATTTGGGTTTATTCTAAAAGATTGGGTGATTTTGTGTTTTTCATCCTCTGCAAAACAAGAGCTGTTTGAATTGGCTGATTTTTAAGATTCCTTCCCAAGTGAAAATATCATATCTGAATTATCTATAGAGAAAGATTCAGGTCAATTTCTCCTTCAGAATGCATCATAATTTTTGCCTTCTGATCAATACTTTAGGGCCAATAACTGGGTCCTCATGTGGTACCACCACTCACTTTCTCAGTTTTCAAATGGAGAAGTCTAAAGTTATTGATTTATTTAGTCAGTAGAAGGTAAGGAAGCTAATAGCAGCAACAGGTCCCCCATCAATCCTCTTGTTGTGGAGACATTCTGACTGCCAGCACCAGCCACCTACGTCAGCATGGCCACTTGGAATTGGATGATTCCAGAATGGAGTCTGGTTACACCCCACAGGGCCCCAGGAGGATTTTGGCACCTTTGGATCCAAGATGTAACTGACACTGAACTAATGATATACATGCATCTTCTTCCTTTCCTTTCCTCCTGTCTTCTCTAGCTTTAATTACAGCTGGAATATTTCAGCAAATTTATGAGGAGCAAATAAAGTTCAGCGTTGTTAGGTTACAAAAAATATCTTTATGCCTTTGTATATTTAAATGAACCTTATGATTTGCATAATTCTATGTAAATGATGATGTACACAGTTTATAGAAAAACCTGAAGCAGTAACTAACCAGGAAATCCAGGTTATCCTACTGCTCTGATCCTCTTATTTTAATTATGAGATACTGAGAATCTGTAGTACTGAAACAGCAATAAAAGTAGTTCACAGTACCTGGGAGACTAGACATACAGTGACCTCGAAGCTTTATTCTTCTGCATTCTATGATTTTTGGATAAACCACTAGTGGTTCAAATTATCTTAAAGAGTACAGAACCTTCCCTGTATGTTGACACATTACATTTCTATGTCAATGAAAGGAGAACACTGCATATGTCTAGTCCACTTGTCTTCTGCTCAACTCTACCTTAGAACTAATGATTAGACTGAGTTACAGAGGTTTGAGATATATGCATTACCCATAATTACTTTTCCTTGTAGAAAATGCCTTGGCTTTCATAGTGAGTTAATCAAAGGAGAAACTTCCACTTCAAAAATTTTGATGGAAAAACATAAATACCTCAGGCAAGCAAATGACTGAAGTAGTTAGCTGGAGAGTATGACCAGATTAAGCATTTGTTTTACCTACTTGTCAATAAGCTATGTGCAAGAAAATGCTCTGGAAAAGGAAAGTATTTTATCAATGTATTAACACAGATTATTTTATCTTACCTTAATAATAAATGCTTGAATCTAATAATTACTTTTACATCAAAACAATGCTAAAAAGAGCTGGAGCAAACAGGCAAAGTGAGGTACGAGTCTTCATTTCAAAATTTGGTGGAAGCAAAAAATACTCAATAACTAAATAATAAATAAATACTAAAGAAGAGAGAAAAGACAAAGGACACATCGAGTGAATGTGAAAAGTAAGATTGTGGTGAGTGTAATAGCAAAATGATAGAACCAGTATTAGTGGTTGAGAGTTGTGTTGTTGGTTTTTTGCTTTAAGCTTAGAACATACATCTCTATAGAGTATTGTTTTCCTCATTTAAAATTGTGATATTTTGTTCATTTTGCATGTTTTCCATCAATTTTTTTTATCTTGAAATATGGCATTAAATTTATTGATCTTGATTACTTAAGTTCTGGCACTGTTTTAAGTCTTACGTGGAAAGTTTTGATTGCTCTTGTCTGCACGCTGACTTTCCACAATCTCAATATCTAATGTGAGGTATGAAATTCCAAAGCCACACAAAATAAGAGTGGTGATGTCTGCATTCAGCACAAGGTCTCGCTAAGCCCTTATTTGAGGACTGTGCTCTTCTGCTTCCAAGAGGCTAAGGAATCTGACAGTTCTAGAAAAGGTCCTTTCCAATCTGAGGACTTCCACAGCCAGAGTTAAAGATCTCAGAGCTGCCATTAAACTTGAACTAGCATCCGGGAATGAGTTGAGGGCCACAAATCAGACAACAAACTTTTTGTTGCTATAGAGCAAGATCCAATCCTAAAGCAACAGAGTAAAAGCAACTAGCAATGAAAAAAGAGAGAGAAAAAATTATCTAAGCAGTAAGTTTTCAGAAAGGAGCCCACTTTTGCCTAACCTAATGACACAGGTCCTCTTGCCCAGCATGTGTCTTTTTCCTCATACCATTGTCTGTTTGTGTGGTACAATAAAAATTCTTAGATACGCGTGTAGACTTTGGAGGAGGAGGTGATGCTTTTCCTTTAAACCAGGCCAGAAGGAGAAGGGAATGTATAGTAGCGAGGAGAAATATTTACCTGAGGAAAAGGAATACAGTAATCAAGTATTCCCAGGTACATCTAGGATGGTTGGAAAAGAGCTCAGGCCAGAAAGCCCAGAATTCAATAATCCAGTAAAGTAAGAGGCAGGAGCTGACAGTGGTGTGCATGCATGCGCATGTGTGCATGGGTATGTGCATGTGTGGGGTGGATAAGAAGAGAGAAAAGATGAGATGGTTTTGTCACAATCTTTGTGAGCATTGTGTACTATGGCTCGGGCAAGTGTTCCCTGAAGGCTCATGTATTAAAAGCTTGATCCTCCTTTTTTGTTTAGTTTTGTCAGAGATGTGTATTTCATTGCCATTCAAATATTGTAGGTGCATGATTTAGCAACATAATTCAATATATTCCTGTAGTCCATAATAGTAGTGGATTATCCATAAGACTGGCAAAAAAGGGGTAATATAAATGAAGGACCATTTTGTAGTGATATATATGTATACGTATATGTATATGTATATGTATATCTATATCTATATATATATCTGTATATACAAAATAGTTAGGATAGATATAAAACTACTTTCTCTTAGTTCAATGAGAATAAAGATTTTTTCCCATAATTTTATTGATAAACAAACAGCAATGAGACAGTTTCAAATCAAATCGGTAGGACAGTT
>NDGM011131413.1:0-14964 GCA_002564305.1 Octomys mimax | reverse complement strand
AACTGTCCTACCAATTTGATTTGAAACCATCTCATTGCTATTTGTTTTTCAATAAAATTATGGGAAAAATGTAAATTTTGTGGCCTCACAATCCCTGATTTGAAGCTAAAGTGATCAGTGAAACAGATTAGAAAATGCATATGCAATTGCAATCTCATTTAGCCACATTATATTTGAAAAAATTGCCAAACATTTTCACTTAATGAAAGATGTCACCTTTAATAAATGTCACAACTGGTTTTCCAAATATTGACTCCGGAATCTAGAGCCATGAGTGTTTCCATAAACTAAAATAAAGTAGAATTAACCAAAAATCTTAGTATTACAAAAGAAACACAAATTCTAAAGAAAGAAAAAACAGGGAGTACTCTTGTAAACATCACAGTTGTTGTCATTGACTTCATTAGCCAAATCGAGACCACATAGGAACTACTACTGCACTCAGCAAATGGATCTTATTTTACTACAGAAAAGCCATTGTGCATCCAAAAGAATCAGCAACAGACCAAAAAAGAAAAAAAAAAAGGTTGGAAGATTCCTTAGACATACCAGTAGTGTTTATAACATATAAAGAAATGAAAAATCAGATCTTCTAAATTCAGAAATCCAATCCAAATATGAGCATCTTTTATGTTCTTAGATTAAGATACAGATGACAAATAAATGCTTATATAAAATTTCACATCATTGATCATTTGAGAGTTGCAAATCAAAACAAAACTATTGTCCAATTACACTCCAGAAAGATGGGCTATCATTAAGAAATCAATGTACAACAAATGCTGGCGGGGCTGTAGAGAAAAAATTAACGCTTCTTCTCTGTTGCTGTGAATATAGACTGGTACAACAACTACTCAAATAAATCTGAAGATTCCTCAAATAACTGGGATTAGAGATATCACTTAATTTGTATTTGCCAAGGAAGCATTTTTCCAAAATATTTAAAGGTATAATTCCACAGGGATGTACGTGCACCACTTTTATTTATAGTGGCACTGTTTATAACAGCTAAATATTGGGGAAAAACCAAATGCCTATCAATAGATGAGTTTATAAAGGGGTGTGTGTGTGTGTGTGTGTGTGTGTGTGTGTGTGTGTGAATATAATGGAGTAAGAGTCTGGCATAAAGAAGGATATACTTGAGGCATTTATTGTTAAATGGTTCAACCTTCGGATCATACACTTAAGTGAATAATTTGTGATATGGTGGAATGGTATGAAATTGCTCAAAAGGCAAAAGGAACTAGGGAGATCAGAGGAGGTAAGGAGGAAAGGTAAATGAGGAAATGAGAAAAGGATAAAATCAAATTTTAAAAAATAATCCATGACAAACCAATAAAGAGGCAGAAAAGTAGCAAACATGCCTTCCGTCTCTCACTTCATGTTCAATTCAAGCTACCTGCCTATTGATTTGTGATGCCCATACCCTAGGTGGAGCATCCATTATGCAAATCTTCATTCTACTTGCACAATTAATTCACATTCACACATTCTAGGTCAGTCACTTTGAAAATGCTGCCCCTATAACTACATGAGGCTTTGGGGACCCATATAGATACAAGCCATCACAGTCTGCCTCTTTTCCAAAAAGACTGATTATATATCCCCTTACTCAAATGTCTTTTAGTCCTTCTCAATGACCTGCCATAATCCCAAGTTTCAGCATTACCAAAAAGTGAAGTTCTAATATCCCCTCAGAGATTTAAGGCAAAATCTTAGCTCCAAGCCTCAGGAGAAATGAAAAGAAAATTAAACACTTCTAACATAAAATGCCACCAGATAAAACATTCCATATCCATATGACCAAATAGGATGATATAATGAGATGGAACAAAACAAATCCAAAATCCAGCAAAACAAACACTAAGTCCCATAGTTCCATGTCCAGCATGCAGGGCAGTCTGTGACAAGATGTGAACACACAAGCTTGTGTGGTGCCACCTCTATGGTACCATCAGTGATTATAGCTCTCCTGGCTTTTTCTCTTCAGATTGTATTGCTAATTACTTGTAGATTTCCTCAGATTATCCACATTTCTAATATTTTTCAAATTTCTGGAGTTCCTACTATGCCTTTGATTTTACCTACATAGCTTTACAAACTGCACTCTTAAGGCTTACTGCTAGAACGCTCAAGAGTTCTGAAATCTGCATAGAATCCTTCCTGATGCCACAAATCTTTTTTAAATTAATTTTGTTGAGAAGGAAATAGCATTGAGATAGTTTCAAAACAGGTTAGTAGGAGCATTGAGATAGTTTCAAAACAGGTTAGTAGGACAGTTACAATAATTAATACATTGCATATTATTGTCTTCTTAGTGTTTATTCCTAGTTCAAGATGCAGATATGGCATCTTCTATAAATACTCTTAGTACAAATCATTCTTCCCATTGAGCTAAGAGAAAATAGTTGTATAGCTCTCCTAACTACTTTGTAAATACACATATATTTTTCACTAAAAAAATGCTCCATTTGTATCCTTCCTTTTTGTTTAGTTTTGTCAGATATGTGTATTAGACTGACCATGCCAGATACAAAAATCTTGCATTCTAAATGCAGCTAAACCAGCATTATGTGAATAACAGTGTTTTCCAAAAGCAAGAGTCATTTCCAGGATTCATTCTTTCTTGGCTGTAGGTGTTGAGCGACAGAACTGCTGATCACAATGAAACAAATTCCAATGAACAATTTCTATAGGTTGCTGCCATACTAGTTATCTGGTGTTTGCTTCCAAAAGCAATTCTTTTCCACTTTGCAAACTTCAGGCTGGAAAAGCATGAGTCTTGCTGGTTCTTAAAATGTCCTTTTGCAATAATTTCTATTGTGCTATTTCTTTTCAGCAACCAAGTTCTCCCATGATGCATTTGGGTAGAGTAAAATATTACTGAGGCTTTCTTTGTGGAACAGTGCAAAAAGTTTAAATGATGCCACTGGGCCCTTTGGTATCAATTCTCAGCACAAATCTGGCTAACAGCTCCAGTCAGTAGCCATTCCACAACTTCAATTTGAGACAGCTTTGAAATTTATTTTCCAAAATTAATTAGCAGACTGCCTTTAATCTCAGGGTCTTGTAAAGTCTCTGGCCACAAACAAAATTCAGGCAAATTATATGCCAAATCATAACTAACACATCCTAGACTTCAACAGCCAATATAGTTGCAATTCCTAGTTAAAATTTTTCCTGGCTAAATTTCTAGCAGCATGCAATGCTCTGAGATTTGGCCAGAATATTCCATTAAGTTCAGTTTATAGTATTCCAGAGATGCTTCTTCTGCTGGCCTCTGAAGAACTTTGGAAAATATTCCTTAAAGTCCGATCCAAAGGCTTTCCACTTGGTCAGATATAGTCACAAAAATGACCTCACTATTATTGTACCTAAATCTGTCTTATTTAATTTTCTAATTTCTGAGACAAAATACAAATCTCCTATAAGTTAGGGGAGAAAAGATTTATTTCATTTTATATTCCACATAGGTTTAAGGTCCCAGTCAGTTTGACTCAAGGCAGGCTGCCATGGCAGAGGGGAAGTGAATAGGAGTCTAAGGCAAAGTAGGCAGAGGCAGTAAAGATGCAAAGAGCAACAGCTGTCTTGCCTTTACTATCTCTCTTTATATTACATCAAATCAACAAACATATCAATTGGTGCCACCCATACCAAGGGTGGGGCTTCCATATTTTACAGCCTCAATCCAAGTACAACACAGTTAAATCTATATTCTCATACCTCAACCTGGACATGTTTGAAAACCCCCACCTCTGCCTACATGAAAATATGTGCAAGCTTTAACATTCACAGATTTCAATGCTGCATTCATGAAGAGATCATTCAGAAAAGTATTAAAAACAAATTATAGTTGAACTCTGATGTCAAACAAATGGAATTAACAGATATCTACAAAGTGCTTCATTCAGGAACAATGGAATATACATTTAACTTTTAGAATACTTCTGACCCCATGAATCATGTTTAATACAAAAAAATAATTCAAATAATTTCTTTCATACTATTGCATCATAAGCAATTGAAAAGTAAAATTATAAAGAACAAAGAACACAAATTCACATTAAGTAATATATCATTGAATAATCAATGAGTCACCGAAAATTATGAAAAAATGAAGAAAAATTCTAATATCAAATTGCAATGCAGAGGGGCTGGGGAGATGGCTCAGTAGGATAAGCACTTGACTGGGAAATGCAAGGATCAGAGTTCAATCCCTGGCTCCACAATAAATAAATAGATTCGAAGATTACATTCGGAGCTGAGGAGATGGCTCAATGGAATAAGCTCTTCCCTGGCAAGCGCAAAGGCCTGAGTTCAATCCCTGGTTCTGAAAAAGAAAAATTGCAATGCAGCACAAACTACAAAAATGCATGAAGTGAAAAATATAGAATTTTTATAGCTGTGAATAACCACCCTAAAAAGAAAGCAATACCAAAAAGAACAATGTTATGTATCCCATTTCCAATAAAAGACATGCAAATTTTAAAAATTATGAAAAACTATGATTATCAGAGCTGAAACTAATGAAACTTAGAACAAAAGTATAAACAATAAAATAAAGAGCTACTTCTTTGAAAAGACAAAAAGAACAATAATGCCCTTAGCCAAAAAATGTCATAGGACTGTCCTGCTACAATACTGTATATGGTTAGATTTCTAAATTTCTGTATAAAATGTATATAATTGTTCATTTATATTTTTTCAAACATTTTTTATTTTTTTAATTTTAAATTTTTCCTCATATTCTGTAGGGACTTAAAGTTCAACATATCAATATTTGATAGAAAATACCTGTTCCATGTTATGGCTAAGCTGTTTGATATTCAAGCAGAGAATGATGTTAAGCTCAACTGCCTATGTTATAGGATGATAATATCATTAAGATTCTCTTCTGGATGGTTAACAGCTTATGTTTGCAAACCAAAAATTCGAGAAAAATAAGGGCTACAAGGATAGCCAATGTTTTGGATCCAGCCCTTCAAGGTCAATGAAGACTCAGAACATAACACAATTTGTACAGTAACATCCTATAACTCCATGGTGTCCCAAATTTTCTGATCAAGGATTATGGAAGCACAGAGGAAAATGATCAGTGATGTTTAGTGCACCTAAGGAGAGTCATCTAGAGAGAAAACATTCTCTCAGGCTTTCACAGAGAGCAAATTGGTCAAGCAATGCCTGTGACTCATCTACACGTCTAACACTGAGAAGACATCTACAAACTGAGGTGCAAGGTTTCAAGGTAAATACTGAAGGGATTTGACTAAATTTGTCAGATACAAAAGTTATGTATCTTGTTGTATAAGTCTTGCTTTATCTTGATCTTAAACATCCAACAGAAATGCATAAAAATGAGGTATAAAAAGTAAAGCCGTAATAATATGCTGAGCTATAGAAGGCTCAAGTCAACAACTTCTGACAGTGCCAGTTCAAAAGATAACCCACTGCCACTACTGACTACTGGACTATATTGGATTATTTTGCTGAATTCATGAACCTACAATATTTAAATGGCATTGGAACACCCACATCTGACAAAACTAAACAAAAGTTGGGAATATAAATGAAGGGCAATATACATGTCTGTATATGCAAAATAGGACAAATATAGAGCTCATTTCTCTTAATTCATTGAGAAGAATGATTTGTAGTAATAGTGTTTGGGAAAGATATCACATCTCCATCATTAATTCTGAATAACTACTATGAAGACAACAATATTCAAAGTATTAATTATTGCAACTGTCCTCCTAACCTGTTTTGAAACAATCTCATTTCTATTTGTTTCTCAATAAAAATAATTTTTAAAAAGAAGTAGAAGGAAAGAAAAAATATGAATCAATAAAATTATAAGTAGAAAGAAGTATATCCACAAAGGACATCATCAAAATTTAAAGAATTGTGTAAACTATTTTGAAAATTTATTTTTATTGATTAATTTATTCATTAACTGATTTATTGATTTTTTTCAGACAGTACACTTCTATGCAGTTCAGGGTGGCCTTGAATGTCTCCATAGCCCATTTTAGCCTTGAATTCATGGAAGGCCACCAAGAGTTTCCAAATTCCTAAACATTTAAACATTGTTGAAAAGTCAAAGTTTAAAGGCTCTCTCAGATTTAAAGCAAAGTCCTAGTTGCAGGCCCCTGTACAAATGAAACAAAAATTAAACACATCCAACATACAATGGTGTAAGATAAACATTCTAATTCCAAGAGGTAAATTAGTATGACAGAAAGAAATGGGAACAAATCAAGTCCAAAATCCAGCTCAGGAAACATTTAGTCTTGTACTTCCATGTCCAGAAGCCAATGTAGTCAGATGTGAACTACAAAGAGATTGGTTGGCTTCACACCATGGCACTGGACATTCTTGCATCTCTCATAGCCTCTCTCTTGAGTTGACACAGTTCGTTCCTTAAAGCTTTCCTCAAATGTTCTACATTCCTGACTTCTCCAAATTTCTTCAGTCCCCACTGCACCTATGTCTTCATACTCAGTGCTTCACAAGCTTCTCTCTTAGACACAAACCAACAGGCCTCCTAACAAAATCTGTGTGGAAGTCTTTTAGACATCACATCGTTTTCATTGTGTAAGCACCTAAAACCAGCACCATATAGATTACTCTATGATCTTACAACAGCTGGAACAGTAGTCAGAATCCATTCTGTCTTGGTTGTAGAGGTTGAGGGTCTATATCACTGAACCCTTTGTACCAAATCCAAAGGAACAGAGTCACTAGGCTATGACCATTCTGGAATATGGTGCTCTGGAGAGCTCTTCTCAAAGTAAATTCTTTCTTCTTGCAGCCAAGAAGTTGCAAAGGCTGAAGGTTGCTAATTAGATAGCATTGGGACATCTTTTTTGTTTTTCTGATTCTTCTCAGAAAGAAAGTTCCCTTCTGCTATATATTTACAGTCCAGAATCTTACTGGAATTTTATATCTAGCCAGACTCACAGTGTCTTAAATCATTCTCCTGGGCTCTTTTCACTTAATTTGCAACAAAATATGGCTAAAATTACCCAACAGTACCCATGGTACTACCTCAACATAAGACAGTTCTGAAATTATTTCTATAAGATTAGTCTACTGCCCTCAAACTCAGTTTTAGGAAAAGTCTCTGGATATGAGTACAGTACAGAGAAATTTTCTGCCAATACATGGCATACATCATTTGGAGACCAACAACCAATTTAGTACTTCTTTGCAACAGAAATCTCCCATGCCTCATTTACACCATGACCGTATTTGTCAGCATATTGATCTTCTGAATGCTGAGCAGACTCTCCTATCAAGTACAAGGAATTCCAGCACCACTTATTCAGCCTGAATTTCAAAACCTTTCCAATCTCTCACTGTAAACCATTTTCAAAGGCTTCTGAACCATATCACCATATACAATCACAGCTCTGACCACATATCTTTTTCTGGTATCAAATTCTGTCTTAGTTACTTTTCTCATTGCTGAGAGAAAATAACCTACACTCAAGCTTAAAATAAGAATGATTTATTATATCTCATAATTTGAAAAAATTTCAATTTGTTGGCTCCAAGACACAATGGCATGGAAGGAGAAAAAAATATGAAACAATTTATGGAAGACAAAAGAGAGAAAGCAGCAAGGCATGCATCAGTGAAGTATTGAAACAGAAATTAAAACAGCCAAGCATCAAAATCTGGCCTTTTTATGCCATTATATTCAATCCAGTTTTAAAATAGGTAGCATTCACACCCAGATTGCAGCATCTTTAATCCTAGCATTACTCTTTGAGTAAATCTCATCATCACACCCTAAATCTTAGCATCACACTCTATAGATTCAGACACCTATGAAAAGCTCTGCCTATGCCTGCGTGAGGCTTTTGTGGGACTGTAGATACAAGCCAAAAACACATAAACACTAACATGGTAAATGGTAGATAAAAATGTATATACTATCACAGTCTGCTTTTTTAAAAATCAGCCAATATTTGTGGAAGAATAAATGGCATTCTTTATCATTTGGTAGCAAGAAAATATATAAATACAGATGAAAGGATTCAGACCCATTGCTGGTATGCTATTAATATAAAAGCAAAGTGGACACAAAATAGAGATAAAAACAAAGCAAACATATTAAATATATTGATAGATAAAAATGGTAAACTCTTGAAGACACAGGTATATGCAAGTACTTTCCAAGTCTAGCCACAGTTTCACAAAAATATTACCAATAATTAACAAATGGTAACGAAATCTTTTTTGTATGGAAAAAAAAACTGAAGAGTGAAATGATAACTCCTAATGGGAATGACAAATATCCAACTCCTCAGAGAGAATACTAATTGGAAGAATATATAGAGAACACAATATTAGATTCCCAAAATAAAAAACTTCAAATGAAAATAGGCAATTGAAATGAATAGACCTTTCTCAAAAGAAGAAGTGCAAATCAATAAGTACATAAAATTATTTGTTATACTTGGTTATTAGAAAAAGGCAAATCATTAACACTGAGATTGCATTGCAGCACACTAAACTGTTTGTCATGAAAGAATTAAAATCAATAAAACTAGCAAACTTTGAGGAAGAAGATACACTTCTACAATGTTGATGAAATGTTAAGATAGTATAATCACTGTAGAATTAAGTCTGTAAATTCTTGAAATTTTAAAAATAGAATTTCCACCTTATCCAGTTAAGTCACTCCTGTATATTTTTTGAAAGATTTAGAATGATAATATTATAGTGACACATGCATAACCCTGTTCATATTAGCAAGACAATCTATGATACCTAAATTATGGAAGGAATTTATTCAGTTGTATTCATCTGTCTATTGTCAGATAAATGAATAAAATGTGCTATACTCAGAGAGCCAGAATATTTTTCAGCCATAAAAGAAGATAAATTTCACTCATTTGTAGAAATATAGATGCATCTTGGGATCATAACACTGAATAAAATATCAGATAAAAGGTTAAATATTAAAATTTTTATACAAAAACCAAAAGTATAAGTAATTTGCACAGGAAAATGAAAGACAGGTAGTAAGAAACAAGGATTCAGGCTTTCTGGAGATGGTAAAGTTATGTGAAGAATAGGGTGGAGGTGATCACAGGATGGAGATGAACAAAAATGATAAAGATATGATGTGTACATGTTCCAATTGTCAAGCATATACTGTCAGTAAAAATAAATATTATCTTGCAGTACTTCAAATGGAAAACTCGAGAAGAATTTAAAATGTTTCCTTTCATTGTAGGATATGTTTTCAGCTTCTATAGAAGTTGTTAGTTGCATTTATTAGCACTAAAATGCAAAATTTTGTGCTGATGGAAAGATACATCAATAGCCATTGTATTCTTATTTCATACTAGTATAAACTATCTATTTTTATTTTTTTTCGGAACCGGGGATTGAGCTCAGGCCCTTATGCTTGCCAGGGAAGTGTTTATTCCACTGAGCCATCTCTCTGGCCCATAGTATAAAATATCTTGGGCCAGCCATAGAGCTCAGTGGATTGAAGGGCCTGCTTAGGCAGATTCAGGAAATATGTTTCTATCCCTGTCTCTGCCTGCCTGCCCGGCTCCCACCCCGAGCACTCAGAAAGGGCGATTGAGACTGGGCATGGTGACATACCCCTGGAATCCCAGCACTTGAGAGGCTGAAAACATGAAGATCACTACAAGCCCGATCTGTGTAGTGATATCCTATGGACCTGTACTAAATAAAAAATAATAATAAATTATCTTTCCTCTAAGTAGAATATATGCAATTTATTTTAAAATAGCAATCTGTAGGCATTCCCGTCTTATAAATGACATATTCCTATATATATATATATATATATATATATATATATATATTTTACCATGAAGTTAACATTTTTCTTCTCAATATTTTCAAAATATAAACTGTTCTTTTGAAAAGAGCATTTGACTCTTTACTAAAGTTTCAGTTTTTATGACTTTCATGAGAATATTTACTACTCCCATGAATTCTTATTCATTTTCCTAAGTTCACCTTCCTCATAAAAGTGAAAATGATGGGCTCAGTGGTCTAAGAGCCTGTCTGGCAAGTACAAGGCCTGGAGTTCAACATTGGTACCACATGCTGTGTAGGCCTCAGATCCCTGGGAGCTCAGCAATGGCCAATGAAACTGGATGTGTTGGACCATGCCTGTAATCCCCATGCTGGGGACTCTGAGAGAGGAGGATCACTATGAACCTGAACTGCATAGTTAGACCCTGTACCAAATAGATAGATAGATAGATACATAGATAGATAGATAGATAGATAGATAGATAGATAGATAGATAGATTGATTGATTGATAGATGGTTGGAAAAAAAGAAGTGAAAATGTTTTGTTGCACCACCCAGAAAAATTTTAACCTCAAAGGCTTGTGTATTATTTTTGTTCTTATATGAGATGAATCTTTTAAGCCTTCTAGTATGAACATTAAAGAAGTGTCACTAAATGCATTCCTGTTTTAGAATCATAGCAAAATAAGCATGGAGGCATTTTCAGCTTTACAAACCTGAGAAATTTTTTTTTTCCTTTTTTGAAGTTTAGGGTGATTTATTTGAAGAAGCACTTAGGAGAAAAGAGGACAAGGATTTAATACACATCATGAGATTCTGAATTACATACCTCACTATATCTTTGTAAACCAAATTTTGACATAATTGGTGCAGCTGGAATCCTTCCCAGAAGCATAAAAGTACCCACAATGTGGGTAGAATTGAACTGTAAATGCTAAATCTTGTCAGTCATTTTAGACTGTTAATTCCACCACATGCAAATATGTTTCCAAGAAAAAAAGTGAAGGAAAAAAGTTCCATTAAGGATGTTAAGTGTATCAAATAGCACTGTTTCATACTTATTACCGCAGTTGACTGTTAAACACAGGGAGATTCAAAGGAAGCACATACTTTGTATTCATGAATTTATAATTGTGGATGATTGTATTGTTATATTCCCAGTTGTTTCCAAAAGAAAGACTGAAGCCACATTTATGTATGGTCATCATATCACCACCAACTCAGTAGTGTTTACTAGGAATATGTATCAGGAAGACAATCATGTTTTATAAAAAAAAACTGAAATAGACAAATAAATCTTGTATATGATGAACTCATGCAGAAATCAAATCCGCCTAAATTTGTCTTTTGCTGTTGGCAAATGGGATTGCATTTCAACAAATTCAAATTTTAGAAATACTGCCAACTAAAATTCCATTACTTTGTAAGTGACTTCACCACTTGTCAGTATATATTTTGTTCTGACCATTTTGAAAGATCACTGCACTAAATCTCTTCAATCCTTTATGAAATGTGTCCAATAGATTCATGTATATACTCAATAATAATATTAACTTAGCATCCCATTATTCTTAAAGATACTTTTCATAAAACTCTTATGGCAGCTGAAAAAACTATTTATGGCATTCATATATATTATATGGTATATTTTATATAGTGTATTTGTTCCCTACTATCTCTGTATTGGAGTGTTCCTTTTCTGCTCTCTGATCTAGACAATTCATGCATGAATGCTTAGAATATTTTATCCAGCAGTAAGAAATACAACGATCTACTTCCACAGAGAATCTGTCAATTTAAAGAAGTATGGACCTGACTGGATTTATTAACCCATAGAACTTAGAGATTTCCAATAACATAAAACATTCCTAAAGACTTGTTTTGACTATATTGAGGAGACTGCAATATTTTCCTACAGATAATATATTTGTAGGACTTATCAAAGCCTCAGTTTCATTTTCTCACATGTAGAATTCTACATCAAACACTGCATATTACTTTTGATTATGTATTTCTGATCAAACAATGTATATGTATATGTGTAAGGTTTACTGTGTACCATTTCATTTTGATAACCTTTATATTATATTTAAATTATTGTTTAAC
The DNA here is from genome assembly GCA_002564305.1 of Octomys mimax. NCBI lineage: Eukaryota > Metazoa > Chordata > Mammalia > Rodentia > Octodontidae > Octomys > Octomys mimax. The sequence goes on along the minus strand of NDGM011131413.1, from coordinate 3,050 downwards.
CTCAGTCCTGTTAATCATTGTCTCACCATAAATGTAACTACTTCATTCTTGGCAAAAGAATTGAAATAGTATACAAAATTTCTATCATAGATATATACTGATTAGGTATCCACTCAGAATCATCCTAATTTGTGCCTTAAATTACTTCTGCTCTCATTTACTAATAACAAAGAATGGTTTCTAATATCAGTCAGAGTTTTTCAGCTATCCAAACTCTTTCTTCCACTACTCTAATATAACTTCCATTGTTTATAACACCATAGCAATCTCCAAACTAATTTCCTAGTCATGTTATTTCCCTCAAATCTATTTTCCAAACCACTGCCAAGTTCACTCATTTCAAGCACCAGTTGCAACTTGTAATCCTGTCTGTGCAAATCCCAAAAAAATTATCCAATTGTGTAATGAATCAAATCCAAAGTGTCATCATTTCAAAATTTGAGCCACCATATTTGAACACAACACTCCTCTAAATTAGCCAGCAATATTGGCCTTTATTTCTGGCAAGACCACTCCATTTGTTATTTCCTTTCCCAGATGTCATGACATATTTAATAACAGAAAATCCAAGACAGATTTTATCACAAGATCAAAACAATCAAAGATTATTTGTCATTTAACTACATCACAATAGTAATGTGATGAGGAAATAAAAATAAATGGAAGGGGAAAAAGGGAATAATTAAGACATTTTATATGTGAATATCAGAATCCCATTATGAATATATATTCTGCAAATATATAATAACAAAAATAGATTTTCAGAAAAAAATACACTTGCAAAAATAATAACAGTGATGCAGCTGTACTTACAGATTTAATTATTTTGCCTTTTCAAAATGTGTATGTTGAAATCTTAAAGCCCAATGTGATACTGAGAGGTGGAAATTTTAGGAGTTAATTAGGTTATGAGAGTCTCATCCTCCTGAATTATACAAAATAATTCACAAGAAGACATGGAAACTTGATCATTCCTCTCTTTCCTGTTTACTAGCTGAAGACAAAAACTGGCCATGTGCAAAATGAAAGAGGATCCATACCTGACTCTGTCCTCCAATGTTTCTATATTGAACTACCTAGCCTCCAGAATTATGAGAAATAATTTTTTGCCATTTAAGGCAACTTAAAATTGACATTTTAACTTGCCTTAAATGGCAACTTAAATTATGACATTTTTTCACAAATCTGGAAAAAATGAAACCGTGCTTTTTTCAGGAGAGACTCCAGTGTGGCAGTTTTAAAATTATCTCTATAGGGAAGCACTGGGGACTCAGCAATCAGCTTTGCCAGAGAAATCCAGGTATGGGACCCACTCCATTATACTGGAGTAAAAACCTGAGACTAGGCAAACCAAGTTTGCCAGAGAAACACAGGGGCCTGATCCATCCCCCTGCATGGTAAGAAGTGCCTAGGATCAAGCAACAGGGTCGGCCACAGTAAATAAGGGTAAATCAACTCTAAAAAGGGGAAACACTTTGCATAAAACACCTAATTTATGATTGGTTTCATTATATTTCTACAAAATTTTCTCCTATGGTCCAAAGTAAAAAATCAATAATTACCACAGTGTGTCAATTTTGAAATTTTGTTTGCTGATTTCATTACAACTAATGGTGCAACTATAGCTAAGATATCATATCTGGTATAATCAATAGTTGTCCTTTGGATAACAACATCTGGAAGTGTTGGGGTAATAAACTTATTCCAGCCCTATACCAAAAGACTGAGGACAGAGCCAAGAAACAAACTGAATATCCCACTTTCAATTAATTGGGAAGGTGCAATATTTAGACAGACACAAAGCAAGTAACTCTGACTCACAGAAGATATCCCTGAAGAACAGACTTTTCCTACAGAGGCCTTGATATTAGTTATATAACTTCCAGCTACCAAAGCTGAGAAGTATCATCACAAAAAGTAACATAAAATTCATTTTTGAAAAAGAAAATGTCAAAAAGAGCAAAATGCAATCACAGGCCTCAAACCAACACAGAACAAGTCATGTATATATAAATATGCAAGAAATTGAAAGACACACACCAGAAATTTCTGAAATGAAAGCAACTGAAGTAAACAAACAGCTCCAGGATGCTGTGCAGAAAAATCAGATTACAGATTATCTCTCAGATATAAAGGAAATAACCATAATGAAAGAATTGATGGGCCTATGTAAATAAGACATGAATAAAAATAGAGGAACATAAAAAAATGATGTAAACTTTGAATGAATTACATAAGAAAGAATTAAAATGCATGAAACAGTTTCACAGAGATTTCCAGGAAATTAAAATTTCAATTGAAAGCTGGAAAAACTGCATCAATGAAAGTGAAGATAGATGTTTAGACCTTGAAGACAGTATTATAAGTATTGAACTTGACAGTAAAGATCTCTAAATAATAACTAAGAACCAGAGAATAATAATTTCACAGCTACAAGACAATACAAAGAACAACTGTATAAGATTTGTCAAAGAAAAAGCAGGAGTCACAAAATATTACATGAAGAGACATTTTGCAGATGTAACAGCAGGTAATTGCCCAAGCATATGAAAAGAGTCTGACACACAGAGAAGTGAGGCATATAGAACTTCAATTAGCCTTAATCAACACAAAGCTACAACTGATCATATAAAATCCCAGAACTTCACTACAAGAACAAATTATTAAAACCAGCTAGAGAAAAGAACCTGATCACCTATAAGGGAAAATCCATCAGAATATTGGCAGACTTCTTAACACAAACCATCAAATAAAGAAGCTTGTAGTGAAGTATTCCAAGGCCTAAAAGAAAACATCTTCCAACACAGATTGATATACCATGCAAAACTATCCTTAAAATTTAATGGAGAAATAAAATACTTTATGACAAAAAAACAACTGAAGAAATTTGTGACCACTAAACCACACATACAAAGTTCACAGATAATGAGAACTTTAAACTAACAATAAATAAGAAGAGATAAATAAGCTTATGCTGGAATTGTGAGGTGAAAACTTCAAGAGGAAGAGATAACAATCATAAATATATATATATATATATATATATATAT
>NDGM011131411.1:0-14689 GCA_002564305.1 Octomys mimax | reverse complement strand
TATTTTAAAAATTCAAAAATGAGGAAAGAAGAAAAAATTGTTGAGCTCAACAAAACAGCTATACGTATGGTAACTGGTTATAGATTGGACAGATAGGTTGACAAACACACACAAGACAATTTGTTTATAAAGCCAGAGTACATTTGGATCTATTTGGGCAAGTTGAATTATAATAACTATTATATAAAACTAAGTTAATTAACAGATATCTCTTGTAATAAGAATTAGAATGAATAAAAACCTTTAGCTCATAAAAAAAAAATTTACACTACTGGCTCCATCTAAAAATTATAGACAATCAGATGCCACGTTTCGGAAAGAACTAGACTTACATATGAACCAAATAAAGATAACCTAAAAACAAAAGTCCAATTTATATACCCATATCTTCATCTTTGCTAAGGAAAGCAAATGAGATGCAATTTTTCTCCAAACCTCAGGTAGAAAGGGTTAATCTTCACTTTTTTGGCCTCTACTAGGATTTTTTTTTCTTAAGAACTAGGCACTACCTAAAATGATAAGCTATAAATGGTAGGAAAGTGGACAGAGATCGCAGTGGTAGAGAATATTTCAAAACTGATATTCAAAGAGTAAAATGCTTGAGAGGGTGAAGGAAAGAAAAAAACTACCTTTTTGCAGCTACAGATTAAAAAAAAAAAAAAAGAGCACAGCTGAATATGTTCATTTGGACATGGACATGGGAAAGCCATACATACACAATACACAAATCTCAGAAATAAGAAAGGAGAAAAAATTAACAGATTTGTCTATTTAAAAAAGGTAAATTGACTCAACCATGAAACATTTAAACTACTGCCATAAACAAAGTCAAAAGGCAGCTTTACCACATATAAATACACTATGATTTACAAAGAAAATCAATAAAATAAAACAACCTACAGCCCAGTAGATAAATGGGCAAAAAATAATAATTTATAAATGAAAGACAAATGGCAAAAAAACCCTAAAACGAACACATTCATTAGCAACCAGGACAAAGGCAAATGAAAACTTTTCTGATCATAAAAATGACAAGATGTAAGGACTTGAAAATAGCTAACACTGTCAAAGGGAATAAGCTAACACAAATAGATTTGGGTTATTTTTTAAAATAATAAATGCATTAAATGTTAACATAATGTATTCTTCATGAAAAATAATTATTTTTCAAACCAAAAACACTGAGAAGAGACACGTTGTATCCTTTTGTTTTGTTTTGCTTTGTCTTTCTTTTTGAGGCAGGGTTTCCTTATGCAGTTCAGCCTGGCCTTAGCCCATTTTGTAGCCCGGATTCCAAAGATCCTCGTGCCTCAGCCTCTCCGGTACTGAAATTACAGGTGTGCACAACCACGCCTGGCACTCTTGTAGTCTGCAGCAAATCTCCCTTCTGTCTGCTTCAAATAGGAAATTGGGCTGGATTATCATACGTGCTCTTACGCTACCACATGTCACATAGTCTTTGTAAAACTTTACACTTGTGAGAAAATGAGAGTGGAAACATGAATTCCACCTGAAGCGTCAAAAATAATAAGAATAACAACAATAATATCTGAATACTGCTGTAAAAATAATTTTAACCACAAGACTCAGGAAACCCCCTTGAGTTCCTGGGCCACACTTTTGAGAAGCTCCAATTTAGCCAGTACCTGAAAATGTCAAATTTTGAATATAGATTAGAAACAAAATGTACCTCTTTTTAAATTAGGGAACCAGAATCCTATGTAATTATTTTCCTACTCAAATAATTGTCACAGTCCTCTTCTCCAGGTCAAAATCTCTACCAAAAAAATGATTTACATTGAGCTACAGATTTCAATGAAGCAAAAAGTACTTTTGAGACCCAAGGAAGTAGGAAACCAGTAGTCCATAAAAGAGATACAGCACCACGTTTAAACCTTCACTAATCAACCACCTACAAGGCAGGGCAGCACGAACACAAGGAAAGAAATCCCTGAGCTCAAAGAGAGATTCATAAAATACAAAAGGATGGTAGAATAACTGCAAAAAAAGTAAAGCAAACACAGCAGCAAACATAACCTGAATGTAAGAAACAAAAAAAAAAAAACAAAAAAAAAACCACTAATACCATCCCTTCATCACATGGTTAAGAATCCAAAAGGCCGTGTCAAGCCCATGTGCCCATTCCACAGAAGACGAAACCACGCCAGAAGACTAACTTGCGCAACGTCACGCGCGACTGTGAAAGCGAGACTCCCCTGGCTTCTCAGGTGATCCCTCTGCCTAACTCGCTCAACGGGCGTCAGGGGGGAAGCTGCAGTGCCCCTGCCCACGGGAGGCTGCGCGGCTCTACAGGGCTTCAAGGGTATGCACAACTTTCACAACTGGGCTGTAGGTAGCACCTGTTGGTCCCAGGGACCCAGCCAGAGACCGGCGGTCCGGGACAAGCGGCGGTGCCCGGAGTCCGCGAGAGCCGCGGCGGCGTGGGCACGGAGGCCCCGTAGCGCCCGGACGGCCGCCGCTCGCCCCGCACGCCGGCCCAGGACCCCGGTCGCGCCCCCTGGGGCGAGCGCCCGGCCTCCTCCCTCCCCCGCCTCAGTTTCCCAGTCTGTACTTCAGGGTCCACCCTGCCGGGCCTCGGCGCCCCTCCCGCCGGGCCCCGGAACCGTCCGGGCCTGAGGCGGGCTGGCCGAGGGCAGCCGGCAGGGAGCGGAGCGGGCAGGGCGCGGGTCCCGGCGTCCCGCACTCACCCGGCTGCCGCTTCATCGCCATCACCGACACGAGGTAGTGGGCGATGTCGAAAAAGGGAAACATGGACGTGTGGGAGAAGGCCAGCGTCAGGTCATCCCACAGGGAGTCCATGGCGACTACCGACCGCGGCAGCGCGCCGCGGCGACAGGGTCCCCTCCAGCGCGGCGGGGGTGGGGGAAGGGACAGCCGCGGGCGCGCGCTTCTTGGCGCGGGCTCGAGCCCCGCGCATGCGCTCTGCCTCGCGACCGGCGCGGGGGGCGTGGCCGGGCTCCAGGGCCCGCGAGCTGGGGGCAGTGCTCGCGCGGGCTCGGCGGGCGCGGTGCGGAGCGCTCGGCCTCCCGGGTCCCAATAAAGGCCTGGCGTCTTCTCAGTGCCGGGCGCTGTGCCAGGACCCCGAGGGCCAGCAGATGCGCAGAGACACGCCAGTCAGGTTTCTTTCTGTACACGGCTGTCATTCACCGTGCGCGGAGCAATCACAGTGCAAGTCACGCTGCGACTCACTGGCAATACAAAAATAAGTAGTATCTTATCTTCGTGAAACTTGAGCTACTCCGAGGTGTTTGTTTTGTTTTGTTCTGTTTTGTTTTCCTTAAGAATGCACAAAGTTGTACAAAGCGTAAGAAATACGAAAGCGATGGCAGTTCCCAAGAGAGGAAGGTAGTTCCGGGGGAAAGTAAGGTTCCCGAAAAGCTGCTCTTTAAAAGCTAAATGAGATATGCAAGCTCAGTGACAAGTGAAAGGAGGCACAGTGTTTCTGCCGGACTACACACAAGTTTCGTCCTTCAGTGGCAGTAAAACCAAGTGACCGGGCTTCTGGGCTTAAGTTCTCCATCAGTCGCTTCATCGTGCTCGGGGACATCTAATTAAAATGCGCGCTCAAACCCTGAGCTGAACTGGGTTGATTTTTAGGGAAGTGAAAGGGCGCAGGGACGTGCAAACAGCTAAGTTAAGAAGAGCGTGGTGAGAAGAGACGAGAGCGGGGAAGCTGGAGTGCATTCAGTGGTCCACAAAGAAATGTACAGACGGAGGGGGACAGCCGGAGCAGAGCCCCACGCGGGCAGTGAAGGCGGTGGTCGTCAGCTCCACCTGGAAAGGCAACAAAGAAAGCTGTGTTTGTCAAAGAAGGAAAGGAGGAATGAATACGAGGGTTGAGATTACAAAGAAAACTATAAACAAGGAGTAGAGTGAGAAAGCAGTAAGTTGAGTTTGGCACTCTTATTTGATATGTCAATAGATCTGCCCATACCAGGAAAATTGGAAGTGCAGGAAGAGATGCCAGGTATTTAGCAGCTGTGTGCCAGGATGAATATTTCATCAGTTGTTATATTTGGTTTTGCTTGCTCTGTATCAAGCATTTTTTGCTAGATGTCAGAGGCACTCCCCTAAAGACTAAGTGCTTTAAAGATAGGAAACAGTACATTTCTACATTTCAGTACTTACCAAGAAGTAGGCTTGTTAAAATACGTGCATATGTGGTTTTCTAAGCAAGCACTTCTTGTAGAGAAATATTTTTAGAGTTCTAGCACATTCTCTATTTTAAAAACTAAGTGAGATATGAGAAGTGAATGTGAATATTCATAAGTGAATATTCAGAAGTCATATTCATAAGTATGACTAAAGAGAGAAACACCTGCAGGTATTCATACTTCAAGAAGTCAGTTCTTCCTATAGGCTCCCTTATCCTTGCAATTACAGGGTTGTGAATTTAGGAGCAGAACTTGGTTATCACTTTCTAAAAAGTGTTAAATTAGTCTTAAATTTCATTACATACATGTTTCATCCCTAGATTTACAAAATACTTAATGTAAAGTAATCCTTACAACATTTCTGTAAGGTTATGCCCGTGACAGTGCCATTGGCACATAATTAAGTTGAATAACACCGGGAGGGCAACAGGGGAAAATAATAGATTTTTAAAGAAGGTACATCAAGCATTTTACTTAAAGAGACTAATTCCAACAGCAAAGAAAAATGCCAAATTTGTCTACAAGCAGTCTGTAATTAGTTTCATTTTAAAACTGTAAAAATAAGCTTGGTCACATCTGCCTGGACCTGGCCTAATGGCATTTTTTTTTTTTAATCAAAAGGAAGTTAAATAGTAATCTCACAAAAAGCTAAATTCTATTCAAGTTTTAAATGGACTTGTATTTGCTTCTGGTCAGTGAACAGATTATTTAATTTCATAAAATTGGGTATAGTAGAAAATGGGGAATGAAAGGAGGGAAAACTTTGAATTGGTAAGGCAAGAGTTGAGAAAATTATGTGTGAAAATCTAAACTTTTCCTGCCTTCTAAAAGTGGTTAACACAAATATATACTTATTGCTCAGAAAATGAATCCAAATTACAAAGTGTACCTCATTTATTAAGAAATAAAGCTGAACATCAGTAAAGTATTTTGACTAAACCGGCTGAAAGCAAATGTGAGTTCAAAAAACATGTGAAATTATTTTTTATGAGTTAGGTTGCTCAGCAGCAGCCCCGCTGACCTTCCGGGCTGAACAGTTCTTCCTCAGGGACTGTCCTGTGAATTACAGGGTGTTTATCAGCGTCCCTGGCACTACATGCCAGTAACACAGCCACACAACACACACACACACACACACACACACACACACACACAACAGCTATGACAACCAAAAATGTCTGTAGACACTGACCAATGTCCTCAGGATAGGGTGAGGACCGTAAAATAACCCCTGGCTAGAAGTGGACAAATGCTTTCTCCAGTGTTATGTGTCTCTATTAATACAAACATTGCAGTTCTGCCACTAATATTATTCACCAGATTAAAATAACTCTCATAACCCTTTTTGGTCTCAGTTTGCTGGTCCATTTCCCTAGCCCAAGTGCCAATGCCCTGACATTCGGAGTCATAAATGTAATCCTAGCCACTTAGTTCCTGCAGTACTGCTTTATGGCCACTGAGTGGCATACGTTTCACTCTGGGAAATCCATAAGGATAACTTAAAGAACCAAGGAGAATCTGTAATTACGAAGTTTCATAATAAAAGTTAAATTGCACTTCTAAATTTTAATATTCTGGTGAGGCATTTTGGTAAAGTTATTTTCATAGGCACTTGATAACTGCACTGTATCAGATTATAGTACGATAATGTATGAGTCATAAGACAAAATACGTATACTTAGAATTCAACTACTTCTAATGTTCAGGATTATCAAGAAGAATTAGTTGCAGAGCAGCAAATGCCCTCAAAATGTCCACTGCATTCAAGCCAATCAGTACAGTGAGGTTTTGGCTCATGAGGTTTAGTGATAAACTAATCCAATTATACACTGTATTCTTTAAACTTAGCATGTATCTAACAATAGTGCCATTGACATTGTGTCATGGAAAATATGACTTTGTTTGTTTACTTTTTGTACTGTTGAACTAAAGTCTCCACATACAACAAATACAAATTTACCTAATTAAAACCCTGTGTTGCCAAACAGAACATGTCTAATTTTCATCAATGCACGGACTGCCAAAACTACAGTCGCTCACCCATGCCATAGATGCCAGTTGTCTATGGCTAACAACACTTGTGGTTACAACCTATGAAATGTAATAGGTACCATAAAGTCACAGAATATTAGAATTTTTAAAGTTGAGTGGATGCTTTAAAAATAAAAAGTGCCTTAGAGTATAAGTAGCATAAGCAAGTAAGAAGTTTACTGAAAGGCTATCAGGGAATCTTATGAAAATGAAGAGATGAACAGATAAACCCCCAAAAGATGAAGAGACAGATCCTTTCTTTTTTCTTCTTTTTTTCCAAATTTTTGTTTTATATGATTTTTATTTTTTCTTTTTATTTCAGAAAAAAATTATGCTTCTTATACAATGAATAACCACTAGGATATCAATATGCAACATATTAATTATTAAAACTGTCCTAATTGGTTTTAAAACTGTCTCATTGCTATTTGCTTCTCAATAAAATTATTTTTTAAAAAAGTTCAAAAAAAAAGAAAAAATCATGCTTAATGATTGTTAATAATAGCATAATGAATTCACACATACCTTTGCCTAGACTTACCCATTGCTATTCTTTTATACTTTTTTTTTGGTCAGAAACTATGCAAAGAATAAAAGCAGTAAGTCAGAAACCCATGAATTACAGTTGAAGTGCCTTTGCAACTTTTGACTTTGTGATTTTAGAAATTTCATTAAGCACTTGATGCTTTTGTTTAATCGTGTGCAGAATGAGACTGGCAATACCCTTGCTCAGAGCTACTTGGCGTCAGATAGGGCAGCCCTAGAAAGCAACACCAGAGAGACTGACAGTGTGGGTGTCTAATACATTATACACGTGTATTTTCCAGTTCCTTACATTATTTGTCATGATTATTTTTCAACAGTGGTTGTTATACTGTATATTGTTGTCTTCAAAGTAGTTGTTCAGATTACCAGATATAAGGATGTAAAATTAGTCAAGCAGAGCATTTCTGAGATAGGCAACAAGTGAGTATAGGTTCTCTCAGTGACTGGTAATAATGCCAACACTGCTCAGCCTCTGGGTGCCTGTATTCAATGTTGCCAGGGTAGACCTCCTACCCCTGTATGTAAAATCTGACTTCTCTTGCTTATGGGAAGCTGGGTCACTTGAATCAGATCTTACATATCCCTGTGTATCGGAGACTATTTCCTGAGAAAGGAGGAAACCAGGCAGCCACCTCAAGAGGTATCAGTTATAATCATTTTTCTTTATCTTGCTTATTTTAAAGTAGGAAGCTATGGCTAGAGAAAAGTCACAAAGGCAGCCAGTGACAGACTAGAATTTGCTATTCTGATTCAGTTTCCCCTAAGTACAAGTACTGGATTTTTTCCTGTCCAACAGAACCTAAATGCTATAATTCTTAAATTTTCCTTTAGAAGATCCAGCGTCTCTGTGGCAGTGAAAAGTTTTCCCACCATATGAAAGCCAAAAAGACTTACTAGTAATCACAAAGTAACACCACCCTGTCCTTTTACATTCTCTCAGCATGATTCCATTACTTTCTCACCATTTATTATATTTTTTTTAAAAAGAAAAGAAAGCCAGACATAATAGCACACATCTATAATCCCAGCACTTAGGAGACTGAGGCAGGAGGATCATTGCAAGTTCAAGATGACCCTGGGCTACAAAGTGAGCTCAAGGTCAGTCTGAACTGCACAGTGAGACTCTGTCTCAAAAAGACAAAAGAAAAGAAAGCATAACAAACAGTCCAGCACAGTTAAAATGGTATTTCTTTCATCCAGTATAGGACTTCTCACATCAGATCTGGCCTACCTGATCCAGAGACTTTCACTAGGAAAGTATAGTAGAGTCAATTTTTCCTCGTCTTCTGCCCCTTCCATATTTTATATACTCTACTGTCAGAGCAGTGGGTGGATGGGAGTGGGGGGATTCAAGTTAAGGAAGATGCTACTTAGAAAGTGTGGTTTTCCTTTTTGGTTTGGGCTGTATGGTTTTACAGGGAAATATTTTATTTATTAGTCACTTTTCTCACTGTCAAGACATAATACTCAACACTCACAACTTAAAGGAGGGAAGGTTTATTTTGCCTTAGATTTTCAGTCCAAGGTAACAGGTCATGGTGGAAGAGCCTGCCTTGGAGGAAAGCTGTTCACATCATGGTGGTCAAGCAGCAGAGAGAGAAGAGAGGCGCCAAGGATGAGAATGTATCCTTCCAGGCCCCACTTCCAGTCAGCTATAGCACCCAGTACACTAATTATTTTCCAAAAACCTTATCTCTGAACACATGAGGCTTCCAGGAATGTTCTAAACCTAAACTGTAGCAATTGTTAATATCTTTTTTAATATGGCAAAGACCCAGCCTAGCTCATTTACAGGATGCACTGTGGGCTCCCCAGTGCTGCCACAGCCCTCAAGGCTCCCTGATAACCAGTGTGGTGGATATTGTTGGAGGACTAGCCCTACAGGCATATGGAACTCTGCATGTCAGGTTAGCACATTGAATATGATTTATCCAGACTCTCAGCAGAGTTGCCCTGTGTTAAAATATGGCAAATGAGACTAAAGGAAAGGCATGTTGATGTGCTTCTGAAAACAAAGTGAAGGAGAACACGTGGGTAGATTGACACTCTTCAACCTCAAGATTCACCATAAAGTCGTAGGTAGGACAAACGGATAATAGTGGAGGAATAGAAGAGTAGATCAATTTAAAAACTTAGCTTTCTTGATAAAAGAGACCTATGCCCTTACTATTGGCCCATCTCCAGCCTTGAGCTGGAGCAGGTATCTTGTGACGCCGGAAAGAAATAACATACAACAAATTTACCAGTTATGTCACTCAGACTTTCTGTTTTTTGAAAGAAAGTGCTCCTTTAGCTATGTAGTTAAGTTTGAATTGGCTTGGAGGAAGGAAGCATACCTTTCCTCATTGGGGGAAGAACAGAAAAGCAAAGCTCTTTACCCTCTGAATTTCTTTTCACGAATTTCCTCCCATTTTTGACTACTTGAGTTGCTGGAAGTGAAGACCTCTGGACCAATTTTTTTTTTTTTTCAGTGCTGGGAATTAAACCTAGGGCCTTATACATGCAAAGCAAGAGCTCTATCACTGAGCTACATTCACAGCTCTTCTTTTGGACCAATTGTTATATTAAGTCTTACATAGTCTGGCTTCTTTTTTTAAATTTTATTTTAAAGAGTAAAAGCAAAAGCAAAAACAAATAGCAAAACCAAAACAGGAAAAGCTACATACAACAACACAAATGGTACAGAATTTCAAACCAAGAACAGAAAAGTAACAATAGTTGTTATATTGCACATTGCTATTGTCAGATTTCTTGCTCAGATTATCAGATATAGGTATGCAAGATTAGTCAAGCAAACATTAACTCTTCCTTCAATAAACTTTAATTCTTTCCTTGACCTTTATGCTTTTAATTTTTCAGTTTATTTTAGAGAGAGTGTAATGGTAATTGATAAAACATTAGAAAGAGTACCCACTTAGAAAAACAAGATGAGAGGTATTCAACCATGGTTTTTGTATTGTACATTGCTGTCCATGCAATGCAGTTGTTCAGATTACAGATAGTAATATATAGAATTAGTCAAGTAAAATTTCCAAACATTAGCTGCTACTTTCAAAAAATGGATGGAAATCAGAAGCTCAATCATCTCAGCTATCCTGTGTATATATTTGCATGATTTTCCCCCTTCCTTTTTCTCCTATCTTTTCTCCTTTCCTTCACCTCCATTGTTTATTCCTTATGTTCAGTTTCTTTCCCTTTCACAAAATCTATATTGTACCTTTCAGGTTTTATTTACTCTTTCAAGTTCTTACACTAGAGAGACAGTACAATGTTTACACATGTGGGTCTGATTTATTTCACTTATGAGTATAACCTCTAGTTGCATCCATTTACCTATGAAGGCCTGAAGTTGTCTTTCTTTATAGCTGAGTAATATTCCATTGTATAAAAATACCACATCTTTTTTATCCATTTCTGAAGTGATAGGGATTTGGGTTGTTTCCAAGATTTAACCACGACAAATTGTACTGCTATACACATGGTTGCATATGGAAGTAGCATCAATTCTGGCTAGAATTCTGAGACAGCAAGTTCCCATTAACATCTTGCTATTCCAGAAAACAAAGGCCAGAGATTTAAAAATGAGGCAGATGAATATGAATAAGGGCTAAATGAAAATGCATACATCTGTGGCTAAGACCCATAAAATGGCAGTGATTTGTTTGGAGATGGACTGATTAAACAGAGTGGCGGTGATTTGTTTGGAGATGGACTGATTAAACAATGAGACACAGTGTGTACTTGACGTTTGGGCAAACAAGAGGGATCTTACCTAAGGATTCAAAATTGAGTCCAAAAACTAGCAACACATTGTCAGGAGGATCCAGGAATAAGGGAGAACAAATGCACTTGTAAGTGGCTTCAGAGCTGTAGCAAGTACTGAGGCAAGTCATTCCAGTGTAAGTCACTTATATGTGAATGGTAATTATAAATGCTCCATTGCTTGAGCACAAAGTTATCTAGTTTTTAGACAGAATACAACTGGGTGACAGAGCTTTCTGTTCCACTGTTAGAATAAATATTCAATTAGTGAAACTGTGTATATGTGGGTGGATAGAATGTATATTCCAGCAACTATATTGATCACAGTGTATGTTCCATAATCTATAATTTTACATCAGTCATATAAATGTAAGATCTGTAAAATATAAAACACTGTTAGCCTTTTACACATTACTCATGAAGTTGGATATTCTTAAGGTGTTGAACACAAAAACTAGTAGTAAATTTCCTTAGTCTAAAAAAAGCTAAGGAGAATATTTTTTAATAGCAGGAGAATGTCTTACAAGTGTTATATGAAGGACATAATTTCCCGAAGTTATTTAGCCTTGGGAGCCATCCCCCCAAAACAAAACAGCTGATGGAAATAGAAATGCATCATGGAAAAGCCCTGTGTGAATCTTTCCTGTCTCATTATTTCAGCGGGGCTATAAGGCTATTTAGAGTGTTCACTCAGTCAATATGCATCTTGTCTTTCACAAAGGGCTTATCATAGCATGACAGCAAAGGCTTTTCTTCCAACTCTTAGGCAATATCTCTGTTAGCCTTAACTAACCAACCATGAGCAACAAGCATATGGAATTGTGTCCTTGGCTACCCCAGAGAATGCATTTGAGAAACTTGTTCATCTCAGAAGGCAGTATAGCATCATGGTAAGGCAGAACACGCAGCTTCTGTCACTGGAGCTGTAGTCACTGTCTCCTTATTGTGCACCATCATAGAAGGCAGTTGCTAAATCCTTATCACATTTTGTCTTCATTCTTAATGTGGGAATAACAGTGCTGTTTCTCAGTGTCACTCTCAAAATTAAGAGTTTGTGCATAGAAATTGCTTCACACAGTGCCTATTGCATGACAAGGACTTGATAAATGTTAGCTATTATCCTTCACTTATAATAACCCAGGTTTCACAGAAAGAATTTGAAGTTACTTTCTAACTATGGCACTAATGTCATGGAGATTATATTGGTTTCAGGATCATCCTTGTTAAAACTGAGTATATTGAAGTTAGATACCCTGTTTCACGTACTGACTCACCCACTTACTAGCTGAATTTCCTCAGACAAGTTTCTCTGTGTTCATTTCCATTTTCTAAAATGGCAGAAATATTATTCTAGATCTCATAGTTTTTAGTGAATATTAAGCATGTTAGTCCATGTAGATGAAAGTAAACCCTCAATAAATGTCAGTCATATTAATCAGAATTTACCCAGTATCATAAAGAGTTTCTGAATAGTTTTCTCTTATCATGAGTAGAATTGAATTTGGACAAATTTTACGAAAAATGCCTAACACATAAATTATGTCTTGGTACGTTGTCCTGTCTGACCTAATTGAAATAATAAAAACCAATGTGCTTAGGTACCAACAGCTCTAAGAAATGTGGTAAAATTGCCTATATCACCCCAAGAAAAGATGTGAGAATTTTTTCTTTATTTTGTTTCCAATTTTCTGTTTTACTTTTATTTTCTTTTTAGTGTTTGCTGACATGGAAGTTACAGTAAAGCTTTTCCTAATTCAGAAAGAAATGGTTATTGCTTTGACTAAACCCATGTTCTTGAGCTTTTCTAGGAGTTATCTTTTTACATTCTTTTGGCTAAAAGTCATTTATATTGAAATTAATTCAGTGCTTAAAAGCCTTTGACAGGGTCTCTGATCCTTTAAATTCACCTAGGCAACAAAACACCCAAGTAAAAACTGGGATAGCCTACACATACTCTAAATAGAAAAATGTTCCCTTCTTAACTGGTAGGACAAACAACTAGGCCAACAGTTGTTGCAAATCCATAACCGCAAGAGAGGTTGAAGATAAAATTAGACACAGGGATATGGGCACTGCCTCATTAGAGCAAGTGGTTGGCAAGTTTGCTCAATTAGATCACAACTGAGACTGAGAAATCCAACCCAAGGACCAATGAGATATAATCTGCTGGTTTAAGTGGAGCAAATTCAAACATAAAGTCAAAATAAAAGGCCAGGTAACAAAAAGTCAAGCGCTTGGACTAAGGCCCATGTCTTTTCGTTACAGAATTAATTTCTGAGATACAAATGAATCCTGATATCAATGTAGGAATAACAGCTTGAAAGAATTTACTACTAAAATAGTTTTTAAAAGTTGACAAAAATTCTTTTCCCCAAAAGCAAAGCAAGTTTACTTGGGAGATTGCTGAGGTAGGCACAAGAAGTCAGGCGTAAAGCACAAGGCAAACTGAGTGGATCAGTGGCTGCTCATTGAAGTTCTTCCCCTGATATCTGAATACAGAGGTCATTACCAAGAAATGGCTTGGATATGAATGAGACACTCTAAGGCTCCCATATGTATGAGCCAGTGAATTATGGCTATTTCGGCTGTTTGGGCCACTGGTTGGTTGTATTTTAAACCATAAAACTTGTCTATTATCTGCAAAAGGAACAGTGTGGCTACCAGCCTGAGCTTGAATGGGATATACATCTCCACAGGAAAGCTGGAAATAACCAAAACTGAAGTCTTAATTTACCTTCAGTTTAATCTCTGGGTTTCTTCAAATACTAAAGATCCTCAGGTCCAGAATTCCAGCATCATTTACACTTTTAAGTTTTTAGGAACTTGATCCATTGTGTTGGTACATCACAATCAAAGTTGGCAAACGATAGATAATGAGTCAAGTAGTGCACCCATGGAAGCCGAAATCCATCTGTGAATGGAACTGAAGGGAATGAATGTGCTGGCTACATCCTGGATGCTTCTTCATACCATCTTGAAATTTCAACAGACTGGCTTTTGCCGGCTTATCCAGCTGTTGTTCCAAGAATAAAAGTTGGGGCTTTCAAGGATTGCCTCTTTGTAGACATGATTTTTACCAACCAGGTTAATCCCATTCCCATCGATAGGTATTCCTAGAAGTGTCGTAGACCTAGGTAACTTTGAATTGAAGGAGAGCTCATGTTCTTTCCAAAGCTTGTAGGTATCTTCGTGTGGCACTTTCTCAACAGGAAGCAAGTAACCCCACCTCCACAAGCTTAGTACTCTTTTTAGGTACATGCCTGCCCGTCATTTGAGCTGCCTTTTTAATTTATTGAGCATCTTTTCTATAATTTTATTTGTTATTATTCAATCTATACATTCTTTTTATATTTATTGGGAAATAAGTCATATACAAAAAGGTCATTTTCATGTATTTGTGGCTGAGAGAGCAAGAGATAATGGTGTATATAAATGAGGCTTTTTTCAAAAATAGACTGTGATTCAGAATATTGTTGATCTTAGATTTAAATAACAAGAAAAATTGGAAGAGCCACAAACATTAATGCCCTTTTCAGACTATTGTTCTACTCTTATTATACACAGTTGAATTCTTAAACAGATTTTTTTAAAGCTTTTCTTTTAGATTTTTCTCTGTTGCAATGACTGTTTCCTAAATTGGATGGAAGCAATACTATTTTTGTACTACAAGTTAGCTGTTTTAAATAATGTCCTATTGTAGAAAGAAAGAGTCAAGCAAACAAAACAAGGCCAAAGTTGGATGACTAACCAGATAAAACTGCTGATGTTAACACTTAGCTTTCTCCTAGAGAGCTGAAGAGTTCCACAAAAAAGATTTGATATCCATTGATACCGCATAAAAAAAGCCTAACTACAGAAGAAAATAATTATAAATAGGATTATTTTTAAATTAAAAATTTAGTTATCAAGAAACACTATTAATGGAGTAAAAAGACAAGTACAAAGTATATTTTATAATATGTGATATAATGCATATAGTATTAATATAATATACATAGTATCATATATATATTATTTCCAACTAAGGACTCATCCAGAAAATACAAAATATGTAAATCAATAAAAGACAAGTTTTTGTCTCTCAAGTAAATGTTTTTGTTTTTTTTAAAAAAAGTTATTGAATCTGTCCTAGCGATTTGATTTGAAACTGTCTAATTGCTATTTGTTTATCAATA
>NDGM011131400.1:0-13836 GCA_002564305.1 Octomys mimax | reverse complement strand
ATTCCATTGTCATTTAAATATTGTAGGTGTGTGAATTCAGCAAAATATTCCAATATAGTCCAGAAGTCCGTAATAGTAGTGGATTTTCCATATGTGCCAGTCTGTCTTTTGGAGTCTATTCACATTGGAGCCATTACTAACAGTACTGATTTATTCCCACCTTGGATTATTTTCCCTTTGCTGACTACTCCCCAGCTCTTTAGCTCAGCTGCTCACCCTGCCTGATATATTCATTCTATTAAATTTTTTTGGTGTT
This sequence comes from Octomys mimax, assembly GCA_002564305.1. NCBI lineage: Eukaryota > Metazoa > Chordata > Mammalia > Rodentia > Octodontidae > Octomys > Octomys mimax. Next base: position 13,580 of record NDGM011131400.1, on the reverse strand, counting down.
GTTTGCTTCTTTACATCTTTCTAAGATATCCTTGCACATTTTTTGGAGTACTTGTTTGGTGTTCATGAATTTCTTCAGGGGGTCTTTGTTATGGAAATTTCTTTCTTCTTCTTTTTTTTTTTTTAAGACAGGATCTTGCTATCAATTCGGGTTGGCCTTGTGCTCACTTTTATAGCCCCTAGGCTGGTGTCAAACTCAGTCCTGCCTTAGCCTCCCCAGTGCTGGGATTACAGGGGTGTGCCACTATACCTGATTCCAGGCCAGCCAGCATGGCACACAGGGGGCCAGGGATCTTGGGACCTTGGGACCTTGTGCTTGCCAGTTAGTTGTGTATGCCTCTGAGCTATTTTCCCAGCACCCTCTTTATCAATTTCAAAGAAAGTTTTTCAGGATATGTCTTTTAAGGTTTGAAACATTTCACTCCAAGCACACCTGGCCTTATGGTTTGTATTGAGATGTCTGCTGTAATTCTAAAGGGTTTTTCCATGTAAGAGATTCATTGCTGTTCTCTTAACAACTGTTAAGATTCTGTCCCTGTGTTACTTCTCGTATTTTGATTATGATGTGATGTGCACAGGTTCTCTTTCGATGATGGCTATTTGAGGTTCTGTTTGCCTTAGCTGTATATTTACTTCTTTCACAATGTTTGCAGTTTTCTGCTGTTATTTTTGTGAGTGGATATTCTATGCCTTTTTCTGTCTTTTGATTTTCATTTATTCCAGTTAAGCTTATGTTAGTCTGTGTGTCGTGTACTAGTTGTTGAAGCCACTTTCAATGGCTCTTGTTTTTAATATTCTCTGAATAAATGGTCCTTACCATTTGTTGTAATGGTATTTCTGAGTTGATTTACTCTTTCTTTCTCTTACCATATTGGGCATTGGATGCAAGCCCTCTGCACTGAAATACATCCCCAGCCCTTCTTATATTTTGAGAGACAGGGTCTCACCAAGTTACTAAATCATCCATGCTGGGTGTGAACTCATGTCCATCCTGCCTCAACCTCCTTAGTACCTAGGATACGGCTGTGCATTGTCACTCCCAGTTTCCAATTAAAATTTTAAAAAATTCTTATCCTATATTTATAAATATAGGATAAAATAAATAAAAATCAGAATGATGGTTGTCTGTGGCAGAGTAGAGATTTAGGGTCACAGTGGAACTTTCTGGAGTAATAAGAATGTTTTATAATATGAGAAAGTTGTTCACCTGGGTCTGTTTTTTTTCAAAAACTCATTGAATCATATGTTTAAAAATCTTACCAACACTCTAAATTTTGTCTCAATTTTAAAAAAAGACATGTATATGTAGATAGATCTTCAAGATATTTAAAATGTAAGCTGTGGAATAAGACATATGATATGCTACCATTTACTTTCTTTAAAAAGGGAAAGAAGGAAGGAGGCACGCTGGTATGGCTGGCTGGGCGATGCCTGGGCAGAGTTACGTATTTCTGTGACTCCACACACATGCAGATGTATCGTGGGTCCTGGACTTGGCCGCTCCATTGCAATTCTTCCTCAAATGCCACTGTCACATTATGATTTCTTTCTGGGATGAAAAATTTTCTATTATAACATCATTAGCATAAATGTCATTTTTGATGCGATCATTATACTTACTAATATTCTCCAGTGAAGAAAGGTATTCAATTTCTAAAAAATTTTAACAAAAAACAGTAACATTTATAGAGAGATCTGGAAACTAGCATGTGGAGCTGTCACTGACCTAGAAGCAGTGAGCGATCCCCGAGGTCTTGCTCCAGCTCTACTGCTGGACTCACACTGTACCTTTCTTGGTTCCTTGTTGATGGATGAGCGGTTTGGACCTGTGACTCAGGGTCTTGCAGGCCTGAGGTCTGCAAGGCCCTTTTCCTTTGTGCAGGACTAACGTGGGACAGGGCACTCAGCCTGCACATCACATGGGAAGTAAGATCTCATACTTTTTATGTTTTCCAACAGGTGACAACCAAAGCCAAGCAATTGAAAGATTCTGTTACCTACTCCCCAGGTGAGTCAGCACCCACTACTCTAAAGTGGTATCTTCCACATAAACCCCTTTTTATATTAACTTCTTAAAATACAAGGGTGGATCTTTTTATTCAATGAACTCTACTGGTCCTTTTAAAAGGAGTTGAATTCCAGGCCCCGGGCAAATCAGCTTAGTCAGCCCCACACAGACAGTTGGCATTGAGAGGTACATTTAGTAAATTTAAAGAACCCTGCAGTTCTTCTCTAGTATTTGCTGGAAGGGACATGCAAGAGAACACCCATCTCAAGGGCAGGAAATATAGCTCAGTGGTACAGTGCCTGCCTGGCAAGCCCAAGCTCATGAGTTCGATTCATAGTACAAAAAAAAGAACACCAATCTGCACATCACACAAGTGCTCTGCTGTTTCCCCATTCTGCCCATTGTAGTCAGACACCAAGCCACCCTCATGACAGGTGAGCAGCCTACCTGAGAATTTGTTTCTCAAAACTGAGAGTCTCAGCCAGGTGTGATGGGTCATACCTGTAATCCCAGCACTTGGAAGGCTGAATCAGATGGGTGGCAGGGAATTTGAGGCCAACCTGGGCTAGCCTGAGCTGCACAGTGAGACCTTGTCTCTGAATGCAAAAAAAAAAAAAAAAAAAAACAGACACTACAGGCTACAAGTTGCTCTAAGTAGGATTTTTTTTTTAACCTGCAAGGCCTTCCAAGAAAATCATGTTGCAAACACAAACGTGTCAACATTGTCTCTTTAGTTTGCAAAAGCAACTGAGTGGCTTAGGGAAGATTCCTGTAAAAAATCTGAGTATTATGGACAGCAAAATGAACACTGAAGTCCTGGGAAAAGGGCCCCAGTGTGCTCCACTGCACACTCTGCGCTACATCCCCAGCTCTTTCTTTTTTTACTATGTATTTTAGTACAGTGTCTCACCACACAGATCATACTCATAGTGATCCACCTATTTACAGCCTCCCAAAAGCTGGGATTTAGCGCACCACCACGCCCCCCCCCCCCGGGGGCGGGCCCTCATGGCTTAGTGCTGGGGATTGAACCCTGGTCCCTGTGCTCTGCTTATGCAGGTGCTTTAGTCCACTGAACTATCTGGCCAGCCCTCTTTTCATTTTTTGAGAAAGTGCTGCTAGATTGATTTTATTTTCTTTACACATTTCATTCAAATTGATTAGCATTAAACACATTTTAAAACAAATTGTTCAGTGGCAAAGTAAGTGGTTAATAGCATTAAAGTTTTTTTGTTTTGTTGTTTGGGTTTTTTTGGCAGAACCGGGGATTGAACTCAGGCCCTTGCACTTGCCAGAGAAGTGCTTATTCCACTGAGCCATAAATGATCTTGCTAAGTCACAGAGTCAGTTTCCCAGACTGTTTTTAAATAGACCATGCCCTGCCTTTGCCTCCCACCATGCTGGAGTGCCACAGAACAGCTCGCTAGCCCAGGAGTAGCCAGTTCTGCACCCAGTACCAAGCTCCGTGCACTTGTTACTGCATCTTTGCCAGTACCAGACGTTGTTATTCTTTTTTTTTTTTTAATTTTTTAAAATTTTTTTTCAGACATTATTATTTCCTCTTTTAAAAAATTAGTTTCCTACTTTCTAATCTTTGCCAGTTGAATGATTGGAAGGAGGACCTTTGTTGCACTTTGCACGTTGCTAACATTTTTAAACAATTTGTATTTCTTTGTGAGGTAAAGGTTTTAACTTTTAACAAAACAGTTTCTGCTCAGTTTAGGGCGCCTCTCAGTGCTGGGCCCCGCCCCGCCTTCCTGGGGCAGCCAAGGCCTCAGCACGGACGTCCCCACGTCCGAGTCCCGGACTGTCCCTCCTAACAGGTGTCCTTCGATCTCAGGGACTCTGGGTCACCGCGGCTGTAAGGAGCAGATGGGCGGGCGGTGTGGGTCCGTCTGCCCTCTGCTTCTTCCCCGCCTCTCCTGGGAAGTTGGGAGAGGGGCGCGCGGGAGCAGCCTCGCCCGGGCCCGCATCTCCCTGTGCTGTGTCCTCTCCTAGGGATGGTCAGGCTCTCGGAACTCAGGTCCTCGGCCCAGAGCCCCCGGCCCACGAAGGCGTCCGTGGTCCTGCCCGACGACATCATTACCCAGCGGGAGGAGGACGCCGAGGCCCCCGAGGCTCGGGCGCGGCGGCGGCGACTGGAGGAGAAGGCGCGCGGTCGGAGGCAGAGGGACTTCGAGGAAGCTGCGGCGGTGCAGGCGGAGTCCAGCGATGAGGACGGCGACGAGCAGCGGCGGGAGCGGCAGTGGACGCAAGGCCAGCAGCGGCTCCTGGAGCTGGCGCTGCAGCAGTACCCGCGCGGCGCAGCCGACCGCTGGGACCAGATCGCCCGCTGCGTCCCCGCCAAGAGCAAGGTGGGTGCGGCTGTGGCCCAGCTCCTGCCCCTCCGCACTAGCTCAGGTTACTGCCCGCCTCCTCGAGGCTTCTGGGGCGGGCCAGCGTGGGCCGGGCTTCACTGAGAACCCGCACACAGGGAGGGAGGGACACGTGAGCTCGCTGTGCGGACCAGGCTGGCCTCGAACTCTCCAGCCTCAGGCTCCTGAGTGCTGGGATGATAGGTGCCGCGTGCACCACACGGTGCATAAACCGCCCCGCACCCGAGGCGGGGTCATCAGAGGGGAAGAGTGGCCATGGCAGCGCTGAGCCCCAAGAGGTCACAGCAGATTTGTGACCAGAGGTAGGACCGCGGATGCCACCAAGATCTGGTGCCTGGCAAGTGAGAGGCCCTGGGTTCGATTTCTAGTACAAAAAAACGGGGCAGAGGGGACAAAGGGCAAGCTTCGGGCCTGTAACCTGGGCTGTGACTGGCCCAGCCACCATCTGAAGCACAGCCAGATACTTCGCACGAGGAGCTGTGGGCTGCGGGGAGCAGCTGTAGCCTCCCTGGACCCCTCGTCCTGGGCCAGCTGCGGCAGGCCTGAGGCATCCGAGGCCCTGATCTCTGTAGCTCGTCTGCATCGGGAACCTAGCTTGTTGCCCTGCGGCCCAGGGCGCGCAGCTCTGGTTCCCTGCCGGCCCCTTGGAAAGGATGAGCATCTGAGAAGAAGCTGTTGTGTGGAGTGGCCAGGGCGGGGCTGTGGCACTCTAGAACTTGTGGTCCAGGCGGGGCTGGCGCCTTCTTGTTTCACTGGCCCAGGACTCCTGCCCCCCTGCAGTTCCCTGAGCTTCAGCTCCAGGCCGGAGCACCGCCGGCTTGTCATCTAGCCGGCCTTCAAGGACAAGGGGCCCCCCAGCACCCACCCGCTCACCGCCTCCCTTCTTCCACAGGAGGACTGCATCGCCAGGTACCGGCTGCTGGTGGAGCTGGTTCAGAAGAAGAAACAAGCGAAAAGCTGAGCCCACCGAGGATAACATCCGCCTTCATTTTCCATAAGGAATATTTGAAAACTTATGCAGAAACTTGCATTTTGTACCTCAGTATTTCTATACGTCATGTGCCTTAGTAAAGAAATAAATAAGAGAAGTGTGCGCTGCTGTTAGAGCCGATCCTGTGCTGGAGAGAAGGGCTGGCAACGCGGTTAATTTTCTTTCTCCTCACTCCAAAGGTTTTTTTGGGGAAAGTGTCACAGAGTGCCTTACAGCCACCAGGAGGAGGTCAATAATGGGACAAGAACCCAACCCTCACTCTCTGCTTAGAGACCGCTGGGCTTGGCGTTTCACCCCAAGTTCTCAAAAGGCCTGAAACCACTAGTGGTCCTGAAAGGAACACCGGCTGAGCAGGGATTGACACAGTTTGGGGACCTTGGGCTGGAGGTGGCCACACAGGGCTTAGTAGCCTCAGGGACTTGGAGGACAGATGCCAGGTGTCCCCCCACCCCATCCGGAGCTCAGGGACATTTCCTGGAGCTTCCATCCCTTAGCAACCATTCCTGGCTGCTGTTTTTGTTTTGAGACAAAAATTTAAAAGCTGTAGTCCAGGCTGGCCTGCTAGCCTAGGCAGACTGGACAGCCTCTGTGGGAAAAGCTCCCAGAAGAGCTGGGATGTCAGGAAGCTGGATGCAGCCCGAAGGGCGCCCTGGGGACAGTCTGCAGGCAGGAGGGCAGCCCCTTCGCCTGGCCCTGGGCAGGTGTGGCTGCACAGAGCAGGGCAGCGTGGCTTGAGAATCCTCCAGGGCTGCCAGGACTGGAGTGAATCATAGAAATCCAGGACAGGCGCCGAAAAACAGCACAGTTCCTACACGTGGGGCCAGTCGGGAAGTGCGATCTTCAGTTCTAGTGTGAGACCAAGCTGGTTTCTAATAGCACAGCGTCCGCTGCTCTGCCCTCAGTCTGAGGCTCAGGGAACGCAGGAGCTCACCACCATTGCTTTCATGCTCACTCGGTAGAGCTGTCTTTTTCCTGCCTTTAGTAAATACAAGACCTTGCCACTTTTTTTTTTCACATTTTGTCCAATTCCTTGTTCAGTACTCCAAGAATCTGGATGAATCTCTGAAAAGTGCCCTTGGCATCCCAGCACTCAAATAATAGAAGTGCTACTGGGACCCCAATGTCCTCTCTTCTCTAGAAGGGGCAAGCCTTGAGGGTGAGGGGTTCCACCTCCCAAGTTGGGACATAAAGCCTGCCCCAACCTGAAACAACTTAAAAAATTTAGCTTCAGTGCCAGACTTGTGACACACACACCTGGTGTCCAAACACTCAGGAGGCTGAGGCAGGAGGATCGCTGTGAGTTTGAGGCCAGCCTGGGGCTCCATAGTGAGACCCTGTCTCAGTAAATAAGGAAAGGAAGAGCTGTCTGGGAAGGGCCAGGGTTGAATTTCCAGTGGGGGAAGGGAGAGTGAGTTTGTGCAGCAAACCCAGTGTGCCCGCTCCCAGGTGTTCAGAGCTGGGGCCTTTGAGGTGTGGCTCAGTGGCTGAGGAGACCTTGCCTGCAGCAGTCTGGTGTAGCTGCTCCATCCCCAGTGGGGCCCTTAACACAGCTGCTGCCCCTACACTGAGGGCAGAGGCCATGGCCCCTCCCTCCCTACCCCATGTTCCCTCAGGTCCCTTCCCTGTGAGTCCTGCCTGCTCTGGCCCTCGGGTCCACCTCCTCCCACTCCCACCCCATCTGAAGCTCCTATTTTGCGCCCATCCACCGTCCCCTGGGGACCTGCTTAACTGCAGCCTGAGACAGGCCAACCTGGGATACATGGTGAGCTCAAGGCCAGCCTGCACCTAAAAACACCCTCTCACCAAATGAAGTAACTAGGGCACAGACTTCCTAGGACTCTGCAGCGGGTCGCCTGTAGTGAACTGGGACTAAGCTCCTGGGCAGATTCTTCCCTAAACTTTCCACTCTGAAGGCCGCCTGCTCTTTCCACCAGTCTGTCTCTAAGGGTCCCTGCTTCCCCAATCTCCCATCCAGTCTCCTGTCTTCTATGTTGTAAGGCCCTGGCCAGAGTTGGGGGGTGACAGTAGCAGTGTAGCCTTTCTCAACATCAGTGCAGGGCCGAGGGTGTCTCTGTTCCACTCAAAGCTACACAAGTTACAAAGGGATAGCTCCAATCCATAGTGTCCAGCCTTGCAGGGGCCTTAGGACCTCACCTGTCCCTGCCATGCTGGGCACTGATGGCAACGCCACACCCTGCCCACCATCCCGCCAGCCCTAGCACACCAAGCTATGCCTCCCCAGTCCTGGATCTGGGTGTCTGTCCCTGCCACCAGCCTGCCTCCTCTAGTAAAGGAACAAGACTATGATCCTGAGCCACGGAGGGGCCTGCACACTCGCAGCTGCACATCTGGTCCACAGAACAGCTACGGCCAGCACATCCTTCCTAGTGTGTCTTTTAACTACACAAGACCGAGAGAATGTTTAAAACTTAAAATAGGACTTTTGTTTTCTGTCCTGAGGCACGCTTTTTCTGTGTAGCTCAGGCTGGCCTCACACGCACAGTGATCCTGGGATGACAAGCACGCACCACCAGGCCAGGCTCCACGATATATATATTTTAATACAACGAGGGCTGGCAGTGTGATGGGATTTTCGTCCCTGCCCATGCTTGTCCTGTACCAGCCAATCCAGCTGCCATGACTGAGCTGTGTATGTCGCCACCCTTGGTCTTAAAAATGTGGTGGCGAGGACTTCTGCCATCTAAGAAATGTCAACGCTAATACCAGACAGGTTAGGAGGACCCTGATGTGGAGAAGGGTCCAGACTTGGAAACTACAGTCTCGTGACTCTTGGGCTGCAGACTCCAAAGCAGCAGGAAAAACAGGAAAAGGAGAAGCTGCAACCCTACCTCAGGAGAGGGAGTCTCCTTCAGAGTGGCCGACCCCAGCTGTGAACAGACCCAGAGACACCACACTGCGAGGAACCCCAGTGCAGAGTTGTCATAAAGACACTTCCTTTGTTGCCAGTAACCAAGTTGAGAACAGTTAACAACTGTCCCCATGCTCACCAGTATGAAACTCATCCAGAGGATTTCCTGGGCTAGACAGAGGTGGCAGAGCATTCGCCCAGCCTGCCCGAGGGGCCTGGGTTCCCAGCCCTCCAAAGAGGGATTTCCAAATGTTTGTGAAGGCTCACAGCCAGTTCACTCTGAAAGGCCTAATCTATACAAGATGACAGTGGTGTCAGCCAGGCCTGGTACCGCCCTTGGGAGGCTGGGACAAGAGGAAGGCCGTGAGTACAAGGCCAGCCTAGACTGCACAGTGAGACTGTTTCAAAAAAATGACAAAATGATGTCAAAGTGTGCTTTTAGGAAGTGAAAGTGAGATGGGTGAGGTGGAAGGAAGGCATTGGTCTCATCGCCACTTCTGTGAAAAGGTCGCTTTTCCCATTCACAAGTGAAACTGCATGTATCCTCAAGGCACCCTGGCCTTGCAGCTCCCAGCCCCTCCTGCCATGGAGGTGCCCTCCTCTTAGAAGGTGCACATCCAGGCCACACATCCCCAGGCTAACACAAAGGCACCTGCCTGGGCCAGCGCAATGACAAGCAACTCCACATGCAGAGTGAGCATGTGCCACCCTCTGAAGGGCTGGGGAGACCTAGCACTCACACAAGGCCCAAGTGCACGATGCTAGGAGTGTCCTCCGACACAGGTGTCAGCCTCAGTGACAGGACTTTCTAGATGAGTCCCTGCCTGTGCAGGACAAAGCTCTGGCACTGGACCTCACTCCATAGTATCTCCAAAGCACTGCAGTAACTCCTGTGCCTCAGAGGCTCAGAAGCCCTGGGACCAGAGGACTAGCTCTATCTAGGTCAAGTCTAAACACACAAGGCTGATCAGAAATGACCAGGGTTTCATTTTTAAACCTCTCCTTTGCAGACAGCACATTGGTCCTCTGCACCCATCCTCTGAGCACACAGTCCCACATCCTGACGCCACTGATAGTGGCTCCCTTTCGTGGTCACAGGAACTTGGGGAGGGCCAGAGTCATGGGTTGCCAGAGCCAGCCAGAAAGGTAGGTAAGGACACCCTGATGTCTGTAGGAGCCCATCTTTCCTCTGACGGCGCTCACCTCTCCACACCTTCAAGACACTGATGAAAGGAGAACCTGGGAACTGCTGTGGAGGTATATCCACAGCAAGGGGGACTTTGGCTGTAAATGTTAAAAACTGAAACATTCACTGTAGCTTGATCACAGTTCATATAGAGAGGAATTTAGTCTTTCCCAGGTATAACTGCTACCTTATTAACATGCTTTAACTAATGATCTCTGCTTAACAGCTCGTGTCAAGATGAGCTCCAACGCCTCACAGTCACCACTGACGCTTGAGAAGCAGCTGACTCTGATGTGTGACCACTAAATTAGTGCCCTTCCTGGGGTGGCACAGTTCTAGGTGTGGATAATGGGAAGGTCCACGCTGGGCTGGGCAGAGTGCCACCTGTCCTGAGGGCATGTGGCCTGGATACAACGTAGGGGACCAAAAGGGGGCAGGCGCTGTGGGCCTTGGCCGCTTGCTGCTTTCTGTCTGTCCTACTCTGCCTTGAGCTGCTGCCCTCTACCATGTGCCAACCTGCCTTGGGCCAGCTGAGTATGGACTGAAACATTCATGAACTGTGGGTGAAGTAAACCTTTCCTTCCTTAACTTTGAGTGTCAGATAGTTTGTCTCAGCAATTAAAGTGAAGACACCCCACCTGAGGTCATTTCTCCACTTACTACACAGAACTTGGCCTCTTTCTCCTCTCGCTGCTGAACCGCCAGCACTCCTGGGCAGGGCTCCAGGTTGGCACCTCCTCCCAGCGGATGCCATGGCACTGCTGGTGCCCATGGACACCACAGGTGCCATGCAGGCCTGGCCCGCAGGCCAGAACGCCCCCAGCAGGGCTCAGGACCCCAAGTAGAATAGCACCGAGTTATAAACATCATTAAATTTTATTAACAAAACTTTGTACATTTTAATACATGTGGAATTTTACATCTAGGCAAAATAACAACACATTCAAAATTTACCCTTTATACAAATTGTTACAGAATAACCAGTGGGTTAAATAAGTAAAATAAACCACACTGATTTTTTAAATTATCTACAAAAGGTTTGACTTTCTTTAAAATTCCCCTGAACATATAAAAATAAATTAATTTTACTTTTCAATTAAATCTACCAATTAGAAATATTACAAATCAAAATATCAATGTTATGAATTTTTCACAATAGAAAAGATTCACAAAACCTTATTTACAGAAATGAGGTAAGAACTGTGCAATGTTTAACCAAGAGACATATTGCAGAATTAGCATGTTCTTCCAGCTAAGTACACAGTGGAGGTCTTATCACAGCTGGGCTTCCCACTAGTAACCCGGCCTTTCAGAAGTGAGCTGCCAATGCAGCGGAGTAGGACTCCCTGGTGGCCAGCCGTGCGCCCTGTGGAGGGCCACGGCCAGCAGGTCTCAACAGTTAGTAATGGGAAGTTGCTTACGTAAAACAAATGCATATTCTCACCAAACCCCCTCAATCTGTTTTGTGACCATTAGTGGATAAACTCCTAGGGAAACAGTACTGCCTGAGCCATGGGCAGAGCACACAATCACAAGGCAGGCAGGGCCTGGACAGTGCGTCGAGGCCACGCCTCACGCCAGCCTTCTGCTTTGAACTGACCTGGCTCCCAGCAGCCTCAGAACTTGTTTTTTTTTTTTTTTTTTTTTCAGAACTTGTTTAACTCAAAGTGTCCCTACACGAGCAGGTCTTGACATTAAAGAAGCACTTAGCAAAAGAAAAGGACCTTTAGCAAAACCACATGTTACATCCTAATCCAATTACCCAAACTGGCTGAGTTTCATCAAAAAGGAAGAATTTCCAACAAGGTTTTGCAGAGTCCAGGTGGACGGCGTGGTACAGCTGACTGTGTTTAATGACTAGAACTCTAGAGGTAGAAGCCCAGTGCCTTGACATTTCAGAACTGACTCACAGAGCAGTAACTGTAACCCCAAGAAGTGATGGTATTTTATACTCTAACTTGTACAGTAAAACCAAGTAGTCTGTAAGTAGAACAAGTCTTTATGGTTTTGCTATTCGCATCTCCATTTATAACTAGTTGTGACCAACTATATTCAGTTTTTCTTGGGTTCATAAACTAATTGCATGTAAGTTATTTCATTGACAAAAGTTAGCTATTACATTTTCTTTCAAAGTTCAAAACCTTTGGGTGGGGCAGGGGGTACAGGATTTCCATTTCAGTGCAACAAAGCAACAAGAAAATCAGTGGGCATCTTACAAGAGTGCCCTTGCTTGTCCTCTGTCCTGTGGCCTTTGTCGCTGGGTCACAGTTGTCCTCGGTGACTGCAGCGGCAGCCACGCAGGGCCGACCACAGCAGAGGCCATCTTGGGTGTTTTTCAAGGGTCAACTTTTCTCCTGAGCTACAGGCCCAGTTTTATCACTAATTCTCTGCAGTAAAAGAAACAAAAACCAGAAGCATTATTAGCTAAATGGATTCTGGCCAATGCTTGGGATAATACCCTCTTTTAGCCACAACTGGAACACATCAAATATGATAGATGGCTACACCTTTTTTTGCATCAAGTTAGCCTGGCTGTTTTTCAGGCTAATTGAAGAGACATGGATTTACTGGTAAATACTTTTAAAATACTGAACTCAACACTACCAAGGACAAAAGAGGCAGGGTGCTTACTCTCTTGAGACAGAAAATGCCTCACCTTCCTGGCTGCTGTCCCAGACACTGTAATGGGGATCATGGATCATGAAGCATTTATCGACTAAGAGAGTCACTTGGCCCTCACCCCACAATGCTGCCATCCTTGAGCTGTGGCTTATTCCATCCTGCTTCTGCTTCTCTTACACAGTAGGCTCCCACCTCTTACCTTGGAGACCCAATTGTGCACACACCACGTCCAATGAGGGACTTAGTATCACTTCCAGCCCTAATCTCTTGTATCAAGAATATCTTATAAGGGCTGGGGAGATAGCTCAGTAGAATAAGCGCCTGCCTGGCAAGCGAAGGGTCCTGAGTTCAATCCCCAGTGTCGCAAAAAAAAAAAAATATCTTGTATTCATTATTGTGGTTCCACACTTCTCATACAATTCAGGAAAAAATAGCTTATATTTCTTTTTTTAATAAGAAAAAATTCTTGTGAACAGAAGAGTGAAAAATAACAGGAAATTTTCAGAACTACTGCAGAATCACTTGTTTCCACCCGTGGGAGCAACCCCAGGGAGGCTACGAGGTCTGTGCTCAGTGTTCACCACCAGGAAGTGGCCCTGAGGAGTCGCTGAAAACCAGCTCCCAAGGACCAAGAGCCAGTTCTCATTACTAAAATCTCCAGCTTGTGAAGACAATGCACAAGTGAACACAACACTGCACAGTCCAGCCTCACCTTCCTGCCCGGGCCACAGCCTCCCTGCTCCTAGGACTATGTCAGAATCACAGCAACAGAGAAAAACAGCCTGCACACACAATACACCCGCATCCATTTTTTAATGTATCTTTTACACTGAGAGGGTAAGATGTTATCACTTATATAAACTTAGTAAGATATTTAAAATTCCATTAAAATGTGATTGATTTACTTTCTTTAAAAAGGAATCTGGTAGGATATCTAGATTATTTTTCCTAAAATTTATGTACAATTAGGGTTCAATTTTGAGAAGTACTCTGGATCTAAATAGAAACTCTTATATCAACTTGTGCTATAACTCAGCAAATTAAAGTTTATAAAGAAACATCACATACTGTCTTCTGATTATGCTGTTCCTAACACATACTGTGAGCTTGAAAATTGCTGAATAACACAATGGCCTCTGGCGTTGTATGGGAATCCCAGTGGTGACCCTGCTGGCAGCAGAGGCCAGCGTCAGCCAGCCAGCTGCTAGACCTGTTCACCCCCGGCTGGAGATGACCGCCCACCTTGGGCCCTTCGCTGGGCAACCTGGCCCAGGACAGACACTTACTGTGACCTTCGCGCCAGTACCATCCCCATGGATGGTGAGGAAAGGGTTAGCAGTAGCCGTGTGCAGAGGGGGTGCAGGGGCTCCTGCAAGCAGGCTGTTGATGGGGAGCTGCGTGGGGCCCGGCAGCTGCAGCGGCTGCAGCTCAGGCGGGTGGTGCTGCTGGTGCATGAGCTGGAACAGGAAGGCCTGGTGCTGCTCCTACAGCGGAAACATGGGGAGAGGTCCTAGTCACCGTGCTCACCAC
>NDGM011131396.1:0-10197 GCA_002564305.1 Octomys mimax | reverse complement strand
TTGAACTCAGACCTTTGTGCTTGCCAGGGAAGCGCTTATTCTACTGAGCCATCTTCCTGTCCCGTACATTTCATGTCTTCATGTCTTAAGGACTCAAAATTCCATATTCTTTTACTTCCATAAAGGTTTTGAATGTATGATTTCTCAGAGAATCCATGCACATTGTTTTTAGAAACACAACAGACAAGGACAAGCATCTAGAATCACATTAGAGCCCCCGATGACAGCATGATGATGCTTCCTGCAAAGCGGTGCCCTTCAGCTTTGCTGTCATCTGTGGCTGAGAACCCGGGCTCTGGGACAGACAACCTGCATCAGCCTCTGGTTTGTCACTTCTTCGCCGTGTTATGCTGAACATGTTAATTAATTCCCCAACCTCAGTTTCTCTCTCACCAAATTATTTAATAGTAGTCTTTACCTTTTGAATTGTAATGAAGTTGACAGTACCTGATGAGATCAGCTGCCACTATTTTCATTAGTCTGCATTGTTCTGTCAACTTGAACCAAAGCCTGGCCAAGAATTGAGGGGTGGGGTGTGCTTTTGTGCTTGGGTAATCCAGTCATGTCACATGTGGATGGGACAGAATGAATTTGCCAAGTAAGTGGCACATTGAGGAGTGGGTGGTTCTTGCCAAAAACATATTTTGGTCTGTGGTTTCTTTGAGCCATTTTTGTTTTTGGCAAATGACCCTCTTGGGAAAATGAGGCAGTTCAGTATACAGCACGTATAAATAGCCAAGGCCTGAACAGAAAGCGAGTTTCCCCAGAGCAGGGACTTCGGGGCTATGTGGGCCCAGCACCTGGCCATGTGTACAGGTAGGGTGGTCCACGCCATGGATGGGTTTGAAGGGCTTGGCCTGAAGGGCTTTCCTCCCCCTTGGACAAGTGTGTTCTCGAATCTAAGGTCATGTTGAGCTGACTGTGGCCGAGGCATGGTGGTTACTGTAAGTATGCGATGACACAACTCTGGGTCCCCTCTCCCACAAGAGATCCTGTCGGCTAACACCCCCCACGTGCTCCTTGGTAATGTCATAAGAAAGAGGAGGGAGACATTTGCCTGGTTCTGGAAGTCAGGGCGCTGTGCCTGGCATCTTTGATTTAGTTATTCAGTCTTTCATTCATGGCTTACTGGGTGTTTAAATATGAATTTCCTGGGCTGCCATAACAGAGGGCTGTCTACAGATGCTGTGGCTTAAACAACACAAAAGTGATTTGCTCTCAGTCCCAGAAGCCAGAGTTCAAAATCAAATTGTTGGCAGGAGCACACGCCGTGGGCACTCAGGGATGATCCTGCCTCGCCTCTGCCGGGCATATGCTTTTGCATACAGTTGGTAGCTTCTTGGTGGGCAGCTGCAGGCTTCCGTCATGGCCTTGATCGTCACTGTCACGTGGTCTTCTTTTCTCTGCGTCTGCAGTGTCGCGGTTTCTACTACACCCTGACCTAATCTCATATGACCTCACCTTAACCAACTGCATCTGTGGACTCCGTTTCCAAATAAGGACACATTCTGAGGTTCTGTGTGGACATGAATTCGGCGGGAAGGACACAACTCAACCCAGTACAGGTGACTTCTCTAAGCCAGGCCCGATGCCAGCTGGCCTGGTTGCGAGGATGAGTAAGACACCTCTGATCTCACAGTCTCCTGCAGGGATAGAAACCCCGCTGGGCACTGTGATTCCAGGATATAAACGCAAGTGAACACTTCACTCTTCTAATTTACCAAAGTGCCAATAACCCTCGCAGCAACGAGGGGATGCGGGTGCTACTATTATTACCCACCACTTTACAGACCAGGAGAAGGAGTTCAGAGACAAATGAGGAATGTGCTGTAGGTCCCAGCGCCAGTTTTCTAGCCTAGAATCAGGACCAGCCTCTCAGAGGAGGCAGCCTCTGAGGAAAGACCTGGACCAGGAGAAACCTGAGCTACAGGAAGGCGGGAGGCAGTTGGGGAAAGACAAGAGCTCCAGGGCAAAGCAAAACCAGTGCCCAGGCCCTGTGTCAGGCACAAGCTCAGCACGCTGCAAGGGGAAAGGAACGGCTCTGGCTGAGCCCAAAGCGAGGCCTCTGGGAGCCCGGTGGGTGGGAGACGGAAGGCCTGAACCTGTGAGAACTATGTCTGCTTTGACACTCAGATGCCTTGTAAGCAGTGGAGCCCTGGGATGTATTTTATTCTTTCTTGAGAAGAGGACAGCAGTGGATGGGCCAAGGTATGCTGACAGGCTGGGCTTGGGGAGCTGCCACAGAATTTGCTGTTCCTTCTCCCTTGAGAGCCTGGGGGCAGAGGCTATCTGGGGGAGGCTGGCAGATGACACAGCCCTGGGACGGTGGCAGGAGGGAGGGCTAGGTGCACTGTGCCTTCAGGCAGCCCTGGGCTCTGCTGCCACCAGAGTGGCTCTGAACCAGGCTGCATAGTTGGACACTCCCACTGGTCATTGGTGCGTGAGACTGCAGGAGCCCTGGTTCCAGACCTGGCTGCCCCATGGAAACCCTGACACGGTGTGTTCAAAAGACAGATCCCTAGGCCTTGTGTTGGATCCCTGATGCTTCATACAGGAAGGTCCAGGGACCTGTCATTTGAGTGCTGTCACCAGCATAAAAGTAGCAATAGCTTATTTCACTGAGGGCCGGCACTTTACCTCACTGTGTTTTGAATCTCATGAGACCTCCTTGGGGTGGATGCATTTCTGCCCCACATTACAGATGAAGATGAAGACACAAAGCCAAAGGACTGGTCCAGTCTCGTGGCCATCCTGTAACCAGGAAGGAAGAGCCAGACCATGTGACTAAAGCCCTGAGTCAAGTCCAGGAATCTCCAAGTCTTCATCCCCTTTCCTTTTGCCTTTGGTCCTAGGGATTTGTTTCTTTACTGCCCCTGGCTTGCTTCAGAAAAGCAGCCTTCCCCTTCTTGTCCTGAGTGTAGGTAAGAATGTTTCAGCTGTCCGTCCATCTCCTCTTTGAGTAAATATTTAAACTGTCTTTAAAGTTTCCCTCTTCAACCTTTCTAAATAAAAATAAATCTCATCCTCTGGACTGTGTCTGCTGCTTCCCTTTACTTGACAGCTCTATGCATGGTGCCCCGAGTGAGCAGGGCTAGGACCTGCCAGCCCACCATGCCTGCTGCCCCTTCTGGCCCAGGCTGCCCTGGCCCTGCTGCCCTTGGTTGTTGGGCTGTGTTGGAGTGTGGGCTCTTGTGGGGAAATTAGGTATCCCCCAGAGCCTTCATGATTTTGGTTAGCCAGGCTCCACCTGTTTCCTTGCAGGGGGTATACAGGCAGTCACATCCCAGGAAGACTTCCAGATGTGGAGGTCAGTGCCCAACAGCCCAGATCCTCTACTCTTTAATAAGAGAAAGGAGGCTACTTTTTCCCTTACCCTTCCTTCCTTCCCTTTTCTCCTCCTTTTCCTCCTCTTCCTCCTTTTCTTCCTCCTTCTCCTCCTCCTTTTCCTCCTCTTCCTCTTCCTCCTTCTCCTCTTCCTTCTCCTCCTCTTTCTCCTCTTTTTCCTTTTCCAGTTACATCCTGGGTCGTCAGAGACAATCCACTGAATGAAGGACTGAAAATGCTGAGTCGGCCTGTTTTCCCCATTTCGTTGTTTATCGTGTAGTCAGAGTTTATCCAGACACAGAAAAGTAACAACTCTAGTTCTGAAGGCCCTGCAAAATCTGAGTGAACAAGCGGCAGTTCCCCATCCCTTCCCGGTCCTCCCCCCGCCTCCCTGTTCTGCCAGCAGTCCCGCCAGCTTGCCAAGAGCCACCCAGGAACAGACTTCCTCTCTAATCTGTCGCATCTGTTCACCCACTCCTACTCCCCACTAATCCCTCCAAACGCACTGTTTTCCACAAATGGGCAAGAGACAACTGGAAGGGACACCACAAGCCTGAAGCCTCCGGCTCTGGCTACTTGGTTTGTTTTGCTTCTTCTGATACGCAGAAGCAGCCGCCTTCCTTCTGTCCAGCAAAGTTGCACTTAAGAACTCTTTAGTCACAGGGTCAGTTCCAAAGTTCCTGTCCACAAAGCCCAGCCTTTGTCACTTGCACTTTTGTGCTCATCAGTTTTACGCCCGTGACTTGGTTATATTTATCTGGGAATGGTCCTGACTCGAGGCATGGGAAAGTCAGGAGGCTTGGGCAGGATTTATGGTTCAGTAATTGCCTTGCTGTGGGGCCCTGGCTCAGGAAGTAATCCTTTCTGAGCCTACATTTCTCCATTTCAAAAACAAGAAGGCATCTAACAGGCAAGAGCTATTTGTCAGATACACAGAAATCTGCTCATCAAGGACTGATCTATCTTCTTTCCTTTGTTTACCTTTTTAGTTAATTTAGTAGTATCCCCAAAGCATCCTTGGTATCCACGAAACCTATTTAGATAATTTAGTACTAATCTACTACAGACCAAAATATACATCCCCCCAAATTCCTATGCTTCAGCTCTAACCTCCAAAGTGGTGACATTAGTGGGGTGGAACATTTGGAAGGGAACCGGCTCCCAAGGCTAGAAACCTTCCCACCTTTGTAAGGAGAGGAAGAGACACTAGAGCTGCTCCGTCCACCTGTGAGGATCCACTGCAAAGGCAGCGTTCAGCAATGCGGAACCATCAGCATCAGAAAGGAGAGTAAACGGAGTCCCAGGCATTCAGTCTGCCAGCACCTTCCTCTTGGCCATCAGGTATTCAGAACTTGGGAAATGCAGCTAAGTCCCCCAGTCTGTATCCTAGCAACGCAAGCTGCAAGACACTGTCCACTCTGTCTCTCCATATTCATGTAATCATGTGTAAACATCAATGTACATCTCTGAAGACATAAAATAAGGTGTTTGTCATGGACATATATATTTTTTCCTTTTTCTTCAACATCCACTGGAATCACTGTTAAGTCATCTGGTTTAGTTCCAATTTGTTCCTTACTTGCAACTAGGGTGAAGCTGTACTGTAATTTATTCAACTATTCCCATATCTATGATTCACTTTTGCCATGATTTAAATATCATACATGTCTGTGTAAACATGTCCTTAACTTTTGAGGTTTTTACTCCTGTGGGATAGATTCCTGGGGCTGGGAATTTGAATCATTTATGTATGCATTTTACTCATAAAAATATGGCCATATTGCTTTCTCCAAAGACAGCATAAGCAGCGGTGGCTGTCAGCCCCATTTTTCATCTAAACTGACGTGTCCCTGTAACTTTGCAAGCAGCCTCTCTGCACACAAACTTGAGCCTCTTTTCCTACAAGTGGTGGCCACGTGCAATTGCTTCCTGCAAACTGTCTGTTCAGCTCTGTTGGCTCAGTTTTCTATTGCAGTGTTTCTCTCTGTCTGATTTGTTCGTTTTGTAAAATTCCTTTGTATGCTATTGTTACTCATGCTCTGCCTGCTCTCTGGGCCAACCAGGTCTTCCCCTGCTCATCTATCTAGTGTTTATTTGTCGACGTAGTGTCCTCGTCTGCTTGGTTGCTACTATAACAAAAGGCCTTACACTAGGTAATTTAAAAGCAACCAAAATTTAGTGTTCACAGATTTACAGTATGAGAAGTCCAAGATCCAGATGGCAGCAGATTTGATATATGGCGAGGGCCTGCTCCTCCTTGATGAATTCTTGTGTGTCCTCACATGCGAAGAGAAGGCCAAGTTCCTTCAGGCCTCTTTTATAAGGGCACTACTCCCATTCATGAAGGCGGAACCTGATCACCGTCCAAAGGCCCTGTCTCTTGCTACGTCACCTTGGGGGTGGGTAGATGCAAGTATATGATTTTGGGGGGTGGTAGATACATCCAGAGTATAGGAATTAGTTTCTGTAATCTTTTCCAAACAGAAAAAGGGTTATTTTTTTTTGTATATCTGTCTATAAGTTTCAAAATTTCTAGTCACTCATAAAGCTCTGATTTACCTTAAGTTTTCCATGTGATATTCTAAGAAGTGTTATTGGTGTTTACATTTGCCATGGACCAGGCTATGCAAGGGTTAAATTGCTGACCCATACAGGGATCTCTGGCTGTTTTGGAAAAAAAAAACTCATGTTTACAGTGCTCTGAAATCAATATAACACCAAGGACATGGGCCTTCCACACTTCCTATTCCAAAGCCATAAAGCTGCCAACCTCAGAGGTCAAGCTGTCCTGTTAACTGACATAATTTACCAATTGGAGAAGTCTTTGAACTAATTTCCCAAGGTCCTACTCAGTTCCTACCTAGCCTCAATATTCCCTCCTTTGTTTGAAAAACAAATAAATACAGGCTATCTTGAGAAGCCCATGTTTTCTCCCAGAGAGTTTTGACCTTCCTGGAGCACCCCCCCCCCAAAAAAAAACCACACCAATGGTCTCTATTTAAGATGTCCACTGTATGCTCATTTTTGGAAATTGGGGCTCAGCCAAGTCCCCGATAACATTTACATGTAGGTCTTTAACTCACCTAGAATTTACTTCCTCCCAACTAGCCAATCAGATATTCTATATTCTAATTTAATACTTCATTCTCCCACAGGGAACATTGTCCGTGCTGGCCTGATTATGTGCTTCAGTGATCCTCCTGCCTCATCATCCTGAGTATCTGAAACTACAGGCCCACAACACAGCATCCCCCATGGAAAATCATTTTTAGAAACGCTTCTGTTACAGAATAATTAACATATTGTAAGTCTCCTTTGTTGAATGACTTTAGTAAGCTCATAGTTTGTGACCACTGTGGCAATCCAATTTTAGAATACTTTTATACCTCCAAAAGTTCTTTTTGCCTCTTAACCCTCCACATATTTGTTCTCTGTGCCTCTAAATTTGCCTTTTCTAGATACAAAAAATCACTTTTGTCCTGCTAGAAACTACACACAGGTCTGTTCAGTATTCTCTGCTTTGTGCCAATGATTCATTTATCTATCCTATAGCCTAATATGAACCAAGAATATGAAGAGCTTTTCAAAAGAAAATGTAAATGGTTCTTCAGCGATGCTCAAGCTCACTCTTAATAGGAAAAAATAGTACACATGAAGACTATGCTAGGTTGCTATTTTTTGCCTCTTAAGTTGGCAGTAACCCAGAAGTTTCATAACACACTCTTTCGATGAAGTTTTGTGTGAATACATTTTTATTCATTGCTGGTAAGACCATCACCCCTCAGGCTGACCCCTACATAAGGCAGTTTGGCAAAATTTCAAATGTGTATTCCCAGCAGTTCTATTTTTGGGAAATTATTGTATAGATATATTTTTTGGTTAAAGATTAGAAGATGTATATTTTTGTAGCACTGCTTGTAGTAACAAGATATTAAAAATAACTCCAATATCCAACAATAGAGGATTCGTTAAATTTATAAAGTAGAAAGTTATACAATCAATAACAAGAAAACTCTTTTTATACTTACCACTATTTTTTTTTTTTAATACCAGGGATCAAACTCAGGACCTTGCGCTTTCCAGGTAGGTGTTTATACCGCTGAGTCATCTCCCAGCCCCTATACTTACCACTATTGCAGAAACTTACGTTGAAACAAGATTCAGTGCAATATATGTTACTCTCCATACAAAAATATGGAAAAACACATTCTGTCTCTGTATCTTGCTTCTATATGTATGAAGAAACCCTGGAAGGTTGTATGTGACAGGGAGTGAGAGGGAACAAGGCACATGCAGGACATAGGTGGGAGAAATATTCTCACTGTACCTTTTAAAAGATTACTACTATACAAAATGTGTACTTATCCAAGACCTTTCTTTTGTTTTTTTCTCAGACATTCATCCTTCCATACATTTTGAGATAAATGTCCAACTTGTGGCTTCCCAACACTCCTGGAATTCCAAGAGAAGTTGTGTTACATTTATATCATATTGTAATTTCAGTAGAGTGGGCTTCTCAGTTAGATCGTCTTCTCAAGCAAAACAGAAATATTTTTCTATTAAGATTTTGCTCTACATCTCTGATGTTATAATTTTGGGTTTGTGTTAAGTTTATTCCTCATAAAATATTCTTCCTTTTGAATGAAACATTATTTCCCATTCTCTGTTCCAGGTGCGCTGGCTGCTGAAACACAGTCCGTTCTATTAACTTGCATAGTGTTTCATAAGATGCTTTTGGATTTTGTAGGTATATAACCATGTGAATACAGATAATCTATATTCTTTCAATTTTTGTAGCATTTATTTTACTTTCTTGTCTCAATAAATATATTAGACCACCAAGAAGATAATAATTTAATGGTTAAATTTAATTTAATGGTTATGAGTTTTCAACTTCTGGTTTTCTTTCTTTCTCTCTCTCTCTCTCTCTTCTCTCTCTCTCTCTCTCTCTCTCTCTCTTTCTTTTTTTATGTATTTGGTACAGGGTCTCATTACACAGCCCTGACTCTTAATGATCTTCCTGCTTTCAGCCTCCCCAGCACTGGGATTACAGGCACCTGCCACCATGCCTGGCCTTGGTGCCGGCTCAGCATGCCCGGGGGCAGAGCCAGTGCGGCATGTGTACCAGGGATTAAATCACAGTCCCTGCACTTGCCTAGGCAGGTGCATAGTCTGCTGAGCTATCTCTCCAGCCCTCAATTCCTGGTTTTATTCTTGGTTTTAGCACTTAATATTAGGTTCAGCCATATGAAATTGTTTTATGGGCCCAAAAGGGCTGAAAATTGATTGTGTATTTCATCTGATTCTGTGTAAAGCCTTGCTCTTAGCTGCCATACCTATTCTGTATAATATTTTTATTCAAAATATCTGCTAAATGTTTTTGGAGGGGTAGGTATTGGGAATCAAACTTAGGATCTTTAGTTTACCAGGCAAGTGCTGTGCCGCTGAGCCATATCCTAAATTTTATGAAGTACTGCTGAATTTTATCACAGATGCCTATTCTTTAGTCATACTGTTATATCAGTCACTCTGAAGAGCTATATTTCCAAGTATTACAACTCAAGCATTCCTCTGATTTGGGACATGCACATGACTTAAGCAAATTGAACACTAACTGTGACCCAATCATAACTTGATAAATACTTGCACAGTAGAATTGATCCTCTTGGAAAGGCCATCACCCACTGCCTGCCTGCAAGCCTAGTTCTGTGTGGTACTAAGGCATGGGATATTTTGCTTAGTCATGAGAGGCCATCCAAGACATTCTACCCATTGTATTATCTGAAGAGAATCACATAAGTGACTCAGTCATGACATTAGGAGAAGAACCACTCAAATGAGCCTAGCCAAACCGTGGAACCACAAGGAATAATACCTTGTCATTAACTTAAGCCATCAGGCTCTAGGGTCATTTGCAATGCAAAAATAAACCATTGGAAAAATAATCCAGTAATGAATCATATTACTTGATTTTTGGATACTAAACTACTTGTGAATTTTGTAATGAATTCTAAAATTATTTGAAATTACTATGTGTTTAGTTCATTGTTGAATTCTATTGACTGATTTTTAATTTTGTATCTATATTTAACTGATTGATTTTTCTCTTTAAATATGAGCTGTTTTTATTTTTATACGACCTAGAATTATTTTAGCAACATTTTAATTATCCATACATAAAAGTTAAAAATCAACTATGACACCATTGGGTATATATCTATTTCATAGTGCTTTTTAAGTCACTTTTCCAAATCTTCCATAGTTATTAATGTTTATTTGATTTTTTGTTCATTTATGATTTCTTCTGATATGTTGTACTTTTTTTTAAAATCTGGCTTCACAGATGAAGGCATGTATATTCTGTGCAATAGTGCAGGAAAGTAAAGACAAGTATAGATTTTCCTGAAGTACTAATTTTACTCCAAGGTTTGGGAAAAGTAGCTTTTTATAAATTCAAATAGATATAGATGCCTTCATATATGTTATGCTTTTCAATTGTGTATCACAGATGAGTTCAAGTTCTTCTATATATCTGTGGTTGTGCCTTCTTTTAAATTTTCTCTTTTATTCTTTTTATACAGGGTCTTGCCATACAGTTCAGATTCATAGTGATCCTCCTGTCTCAGCCTCCCTAGTGCTGGGATTACAGGTTTGTACCACTGTGCCCAGTTTTCTGGGACCAGCATGGCATGAGATACCAGAGATCAAACTCAGGAACTTGTTCTTGCCAGGCAGGTGCTTAGACCATCGAGCTATCTCACTAGTCTCTTAAGCTTTTATTATTATATTTTTATTATCTAAAGAGAATACAGGGCTAGGGAGATGGCTCAGTAGAATAAGTGCTTCCTTGGCAAGCACAAGGGCCTGAGTTCA
>NDGM011131386.1:0-11907 GCA_002564305.1 Octomys mimax | reverse complement strand
TTCTTTCATTTTGAGTGTCGGGTATTTGTCCCAGCAACGAGAGAAGAGTAACTAAGACACATATATAAAAAGATAAAATATATAGATAAAAATCCATCTATACTCTTCTACTTAGCTCACTTGTGGCTAAAAGTCTTTAGGATTTCAAAGAAGCAACTTAATGTCCAAAGTTCTTAGCAGTTACTTTCAAATAATCTGCCTCTCTAAAACTTGACCCTGAAGTAATTCTAATTCATTATTCTCTCTCTAACATCTTCTGGAGGAGAAGCTAAGCCCTGATCAGTATTGCCTCCTCTACTTACTTTGGCGGAAGTTAGAAATGCAAGCTGATAACATCGTCCTTGCCCAGCTCCCTGAATCTGCTGGTTTCCAAATTAGGAGGAAGTATGCCACGAGCCTGAGGGTCACCTGGAACGACTCACTATGGTAAGTTGGTTCTAGGTAATAACAGTGGATACCTTTAGGGGCCTCAGAATCCTCGTGTTCCTCCCTGAGAGTGAGACCCAAGGCACCAACCTGGCACTCGTGAGAGAGTGCATCTGGGAGCTTGGGTGCACAGCTCAGCATGTTGTCACCCTGATCCACACTGTAGATATGTAATCAAATCTCGTGACACTCGGAGCTAATGGAGTTCAGCTACTACAAGGGCTTAGGAGGGCAATCAGGTGCTATTAAAAATATGCTAATGGAAGCTTGTGCTCTAGCAGCAGGACCCCAGGATTTGGGGTTGGCATGGCAACTGCCAGCAGATAGTTCTCACGAACAGAAACAACGGAAAGAATTAGAATGAGCTGCTTAAGTGTGAGTGTTAGCGAAAAATGTGGAACATGACTGGGGATCAGAGAGAATGCTTCATGCCCTCAGTAGCAAAACACAAAAGTGAAAAAGAAACAACACTGGGGGAAAACCCCACATACACACAATACCTGAAAGTAAAGTTGATGCCTTCCATCAGGCTACCGCAATAGAAGAGAAACCAGCCAGGGGGAAGAATTCAGTGTTTAGCCTGATGATTTTCTAGAGGACCTATGACTGTTGAAATCTGTGTTTCATGTGTGGATGACAGAAGTGTCATATGTGAGTATGTCTTCTCTCCAAGGCTGGATGAAAGAAAGCCCTGACAGAGAACAGCTTTTAGCAATCTACTCTATCAAGGGCAGTACAGATGGTTGTTTTGCTTTTAGTTTAATTGAATGTCAGGGAAAAAGTGGGTTTCTTCACAAGCCTGGATCAACCATCTGGGAAAAGGTTGAACTGGGGCTTGCACTGAGGCACATAGGCATTAGCGGGCACAACCTATGTACGATTCAGTGCAAGCAGCCCTGTGTCTCGGGTCTGCCCTGCAAGTTTTTCCCTTCTTTCTTGAGCTTGGAAGTTTCATGGTACATCAGTCTTTGCCACTATGGGTTTGAGACCACAAAGGACAAGTTTCTTTCCTGATTTCCTATTACAACAGCTGACTGCCATTGTAAGTGATTTCTCATGGGGAGACAGACCAAAAGTCTGCTAAGTGCGTGGTACCCATTAGCCTGCTGGCCCATGTGAGTGAGGGGGGAGTAAAATAATGTGGAGACAGACAGGGGTGGGCCTGGCTCCAGGAAAACAGAGGTAATGCATTTGCAAGCAGCCTAGAAGCTCTTGCTGGCCTGAAATGGAAACAGAGTAGGCACGCATCTCTCTGGAGGCTGAGGGGAAAAAAGAAACAGGCAGACAGACCTTGAATTAAATGAGCTTGGGAATGCAGAGGGCACCAGAAAACTGGAAGCTCCAGAGATGATCTGTATGCAGGAGAGTAGGAGCAGGGCCGAGAAAGAATTCCACTCACAAACACTGCTTTGAGTCGACTCACACTGTCCCTAGCCTGGCCTGCGAATCTTGCCTTGGGGAAAACGTTTTGTCATTTGAAAAATGCACTTTGAAAATGACTTAGGCATAACTTCCTTGTCTTAGTCACTTCCTTCCTTCTCTTTGACACAATATCCCTGCCCACCCCCCCACCCCCCCAAAAAAAAACCAGGGCAGAAAGGCAGCTGGAAGCGCATACCACTGGAAACAATTGTCATTGTTCTAGACAAGTGAGACCGGCAGGAAGTGACAGGTGCTCCAGCATGGGCCTAGGGTGTCTTCATCTCCACAGCCTCTGGGGAACCAAAGTTCTGTGGGATAACGCCAAGTTTATATAATTTGAGAGAGACCCCCCTTTAAGAAAAATAACACAGAATGACAGTATATAATTTCTAGGACCCTCATAGAGCCTTGGGAAAGGCCTAGACACATGTGCTCTTGGTCAAATAATGTCCATCGTTTCCCACATACCACCACGTCCACACGTGTGGAACTGGGGGCTGCCTTTTTGAAAAGGGGCTCTGAGGTGAGGAAAAATAGAGGTCCATTTGTTCTTTTACAATTTAAACAATCATGCCAGAAGCACGGGCTACAACACCCGCATTGTTGTCTGCTCATTAGACTAAATTCTGCATCCTGTACTGCTAATAGCCCTTCCTGAGGAAATGGGCTGAAATTTCAAGATAATGTCACTAAGAAAAGTGACTGCAAGGTACCAGACATGTGTTAGGGAAGTGTGAGTGGCCATTCTTTCACCAAAAATAAGACCCTATTTTTTGGTCTTGTAGCAGACCTGATGGGGTGTGTATGGTATGGCATGAAGAACGCTGTAAGATTCCTCTCCAACCATTCTAGAGTCACAGACGAGCTACCTACAGAGTTCAAATGTAAGGTCATCAAAGAGCAAGGCTCCCAAGAATGATAGGACTTTCGAGAAAACAGATCACTGTTGTACAAAGACTTTTATGTCCCAGGAACACCTGTGACGCAAGTGTTGTGTCCCCAGCAATTTAAGTGGGCCAGTGCCCTTACTTTCATCCCCACGGGATGTTTTAGTGCCCCTTTACTCCAGGTATCTGGGAGTCAGGCGCACATAAAGTGAATGGGACTTTCCTTTGTTAGGGCGCCCTCTTGTGGGACTCCAAAGAGTTACACAGTATCTTGCCTAGGAAGGGCTCATACACAGGAAACTCTAGATTTAATAAGGAGTACTTTTTAGGGAGAATGTGTTTAAGTTACACTTATTTTTAAGTCCGACAAAGAGAGTCTTATCCACCTTTGGGGCAAATATACAATTTAAAGCATAAAAATCAAACCCACAGGCAAAATACTGTGCAACGACCCCATTGCACAATCCCACTGCACAACGACCAGCAGACACACGAGCCACGTTGGCAATTCGTTTTTTGGTTTTTTTGGAACCAGGATTGAACTCAGGCCGTTACGCTTGCCAGGGAAGCGCTTATTCCACTGAGCCATCTCCCCAGTCCCTATTTGTTGCGCCTACAGTGTGCAGAGCGCGAGGCCCATTGGTATCTGTGAAAGTGTGCAATTCAAACGTTCCTAAATTAGGCCTGTGCCGTACTTAAACGCTTTACACAAGGCACACTGGGTGATTTCATGCTGTCTATAATGCTGGGTCATCCACAGAAGGTCTCTTTTCCCACTTCTCACTGCATCTGAGCCAGTGTATCTCTCTGTTCCACTAGAACCTTGGCATGTGCCTCTTAAGCATGGGTGACCCTCCAGTTGCCCTGTCCCACAAAGCCCCTATCCTGAGTACGCACTACTAGAACCCCACCTGGACATTCTCCTCAGTCGCCTTTGGTGTGTGTGGCCTCGAAGGAGTCTGCCCCTCCGTGGCGACTTCCCTAGCAGCAACCTTCATCCCCCAGAGTCGGCCTCAGATGTACTTAGTCTGCTCCCAGCTCTGCTTGCCCCCGGGCTCTCTCCTGCACCTGCACTGTGCTTCTGCTTAATCCTTACAAGTCCTAATCATCCTTCAGGTCTCAGCTTGCAAGTCTGGCAAGGGCAGCTGTCACACTCCGAGCACGGGGTTTGTGCATCTCCTTGATGCTTCCAACGACTGTCCTTTTTAAAAAACTTGTTATCACCTCCGATTCAGCTCCCTGAGGACAAAAATTCTGTTTCTGTGTTGTTCCTGGTGGTGGCCTTAGGGCTCATTTTGCTGTCTGCCACATAACAGCTGCTCAGTGGGTATTGGATGATAAATAATTGGATGCCATTGTCACTTCCCATGTATGCTTCATAACCACTAATGCAGACACCACCGCAGAGACTCTGAGTCAGTACTGAAGTGGCATTGATTTATCTAGGACCACCCCCACCTACTATGTGTCAAACCCAGTCTGATGCAGTGCAAAAGAAACCGATGAAGAAGCTGGAGAGAAGTAGAGTGATAACAGGAGAGAATGGTGTCCACAGTGCCAAAAAGAGGAAGGTCACTTTCTGAGCAGGCAGCTCACTTCACACCTATGTGGCCATTGTGCCAGTTATAAGCAATTTCATAGATGAAAATGACTGGCTTTCAGATCTGAGGCAGTAGCGACTTTAATCATGCCTTGAGGTTTCCATGAGGAAGTGGGCACTCTGTCTATTGCAATGATGGTCCCTAAGTGTCATTAACTTATTAAATCTCAGTCTTCATGGGTCCCTGGCAAAGACAGGTAGAGGGGCTTCAAGGACCAGGTGGAGCTTTATATCCCCCCAAGTCAAATGTGCGTTGCCTTTGAACACATCCCTCTGAGTGCCTTTGCCTGCTCATGGGATCCAAAGCTGATCCAAGATTATGAAAGATCACTTTGGAGAAGGCTGGTTGCTGGGAATGACTAAAGAAGGCCTCACTGTACCAGAGTGGTACCAGGAACTCTAAAACCTGCAAATCAGATGGTAATTACTCCTGAAGTTCCTTGGCAGCCCTTAAGTATAATTATCATGTAATCTGCAAGGCAGGAATGTTTTCCAAACAAACATAAATGCAAAAGAAAGCTAATGAGCTCCTCCCTCTTTAAAATTAGCATATCCCTGCTCCCAGTTCAAAGGCCACGGAATGCTTAGTCAGCAAGGAGTTACATCTGAAGAGCATGGTCTTCCGGGTGGGAAGGCACATCACTAGTGATTTGCCTCTGTCATTCTAGTTGCACATCTCCAACCTGGCTGTCTTCCCCAGCCCCCAGCCTGCTTGCCAGGAGAATACTACCCTCAGCAGGGAGTTCAGCACTGAAGCTGTCTTAAGCAAACACAGGAAAGGAGGTAAGACAGGAGAAGTCAAGGAAGCCTTCAGGTCCTGAAGACATCTGGAGACGCCCGAAAATGTACAATGGATGACTCTGCCCATGGAGATGCAAGACTGACAGAAAATTTTAACCATGGATGTTTGGTGGAATCTTCCCACCCAATGTCTCCTGCCTTTTCCATGCCTAAAGAAAGGGACACACTTACCTTTGTTCCAGGCAGAAGAGCCTATCATATCCGCTGTCTATACCTAGGCACAATGAACTCCTTGCTGCGTTGCCTTAAACAGCCATGGTGGGCTCTGGTTTACCTTACACTGGTCCATAGCCTTGTTTGCCTGTTGGCACTGAGCTGTAATTCTGTAACTTTGTGGTCTGTTTCCTTTCAGACACTGCCAGTGGGGTACATATTTCCTATTTGAAATACTCAAGAGAATCCGAAAGATTTTCATGCTAACTCAGAACAAATTAAGTTTATTAGCTGCAGCACATGGGAGGGT
Source organism: Octomys mimax (assembly GCA_002564305.1). Classification (NCBI taxonomy): domain Eukaryota; kingdom Metazoa; phylum Chordata; class Mammalia; order Rodentia; family Octodontidae; genus Octomys; species Octomys mimax. The sequence goes on along the minus strand of NDGM011131386.1, from coordinate 6,308 downwards.
TTCCCATTTGCTTAGAGGGCCATGTACAAAGGGGAAATCCACAGAAATGGGTCCATGAAGCCTATTGGTTCTGCTTCTGATCTCACCTGTCCTACTAGAGAAGACTGCCAGGATTACCTTTCTCCTTTGGACCCAGCATTGCCCTAGTGCGAGACACCACAAACACATTTAAGAAACAAAGCATAAGGCCATTTTACACCTCAGGGTAGGAGACCAAGAAAGGCAAATCATACAGCCATTTGGAGAGATATTAAATGGAAGGTAATTTTAGGAACTCAACCCGTCTCCAGCAGAGAAGAGCTCATTTAGCTGCAGTGGTGACGAGTGGCTTACCCGTGAGCATGGTGGCTGGATTCACTGGGCTACGAAGGTCAGAGATGGATGCTAGGTCTCACAGCAAGTTTATGAGCATTCGAGTTGTGAACTTTCACAGATGTACTGGGCACGATTCACTTTGTTGGGTATGAATGAACCTGACCTAAGAATGTTCACCTGGATCAGAACTTTTTCATAAGTTAGGGACTTGCCTATAAGTTGGTTGTCACAGGACAGGTTGTGACACACAGAGCACCCTTTGCAGTAACGGAATAACTATAATCCTTTTCTGTGTAAACACTTAAGGCTGTCTCCTGAATCTTAGCTAATAGAGCGTGAGGCAGTGGAGAATAGAGCCCTCGTGTGCTCCAGGTGTGCTCCTCCTCTTAGTGCCCTCAGCCCTCGGCACTGCTCACCTCTGCAGCCACTCTATTCCAGCAGGTGGGAAGCCCTGCCTTTGGAACATCCACCCCTGGCCACGCACACTGGTAGGGAGCAGGAAGGCTATATAGCTCCCCTCTCACAACAGAGATAAAATGCCGAGCGTGATTGGGAATTTTGTGTTTGGGTTGAGCTTATAAACATTCTTAAAGAAAATAAGGAAAAATAGAAATGTTGAAAGAATAGAAAAAGTTACCCAGAATCAAAGCAACTTACTTTTCTTAAAATTTGTTATCCAATGTCTTTTCTAAGCAGCATCTGCTTTGTTTTTTGCAATTGTGGGCATATAGTACATATATTTTATTTTAAATTGCATTTATGTTTGTTCTCTTATGATATTATACACTTACATGTTTTAATAGCCAAGGATGAGAAGGTCATGATTTATGTACCTGTTGCTTTACGGTGGCAACTTGAGATGATTTCTAAGCTTCACCTTCACTGATAGCGCTGTGAGGAATGTGCCCTCAGCATTTTCCTTGTTTAAAAAAAAAAATTAGGAAAAAGTTTTCTGACCAACTGTCAGGTAAGGAGTTCTTGGAAATGACACTGAAATTGGATCTGTAAAGAAAAAATGGGCCAAATTGGATGGCATTAAATTAAAATCTTAGGGGCCGGGGAGGTAGCTCAGTAGAATAAGCACTTGCCTGGCAAGCACAAGGGCCTGAGTTCAATCCCCAGTTCAGCCAAAAAATAAAAATAAAAAATAAAATCTTTTGCTTTATTAAATATATTACCATCACAATAAAGTCAGGATGTATAATTTTCTCTTTTTTTGTACTAAGGATTGAACTCAGAACCTTGCACTTGCCAGGCAGGTTCTTATGCTGCTGAGCTATCTCCCTAGCCTGACATATAAAGTTTAAAATTTAATTACAATAAGAAAAACATTGCCTTTAATTTCACTAAAAATAAATAAATAGACCTTTCGACACACTTATCCCTTCCTTCTTGCCTCCTCCTAAAGCCACTCTGGAGGTTCTTTGCAGGAGTGCCTTTAGGAGGTGTGATCAAAACTACAGTGATGCCGCTGCTAAATCTCATCCAACGGGAAGGCTGCTTTGTGCAAGCCATCAGTGGGTTGTCAGCCACCTTATTCACTGGACCTGGCATCGTAATTTGTGGCTCTTTTCTAAAGTCAAACTGACCGTGAGGAGTTAAAGTTTTGAACAGATCCAGGACACTGAGGTAGTCAGGACAACCCACTTAAAGGCAAGCAATAGGACTTCCAGGACTGCTTCAGAAAGTGGCAAGAGTGATAAGTGTGTGTGTGAAGAAAAGGGGAATATCTTGGGGGAGGGGTTAACAGCAATGTGATTTAACTGAAATAAACTTGTTTCATTTACACACACACTGGATTTTCCGATCACACAGTGCACATTGCTGTTGGGAGTGCAGTGGCGTAGCCCTTCTGGAAAACAGCTCATAATTTTACATGACATTAGTACACATTCCTGCCCCCCACGCTTACTAGCTGATCCAGCAACTCTACTCCTGGGTATTTACTCTTGAAAAATGAAGACTCATTGTTCACAGAAAAGCCTGAACACACATTTGTAGTATGCTCAACTGAAAATTACTCAGTTTCATTCAGAGAGCAAATACATAAGCAAATTGTAAAGTATCCATACAATAAGATACTACGAACTAGTAAAAAGGCACAAACTATTCACACTCTAAATAAATTTGAAAAGTATTCTCCGAGTGGGAAAAATAATCACAGAGTTACATATTTTTAACCCATTTATTTGTCATTCTTGAAAAGAAAAAAGCTATAATAACAGAAATCAGACCATTGGTTTCTGGGGCACATGGATAGGGGTTATGACTGTAAAGAGATAATTCAAGAAGGTACAGTACTCTGGATGGTAGAAGAATTGGGTATTCTGCTTGTGGTAGTAATTACAAGACATGATACATGTGTTAGGTCTCACAAAATTCTGTTTCAGCAGAGAAAAATTGCCATACGATCATTTTTGAAAACTAAAGTTAAAAACTAACAATTTTTTCCAGGGGAAATAGCTAGAAGCCGAATAAATGAGATACGCAGCACTAGTAAGATGAAAAAGCCGTAAGGAACTTAGTCCAAGCTCCGGGGAGTCCTAGAACTAGACCGGAGTTGCTCTGGGTTATTGACAAGGCTGGGAAGAATGAAGAGAAGTTACACCCTCCTACTTCCTGGTACTCTCGGTGAGCAGCTGAGTTTTTCAACAAAAAAGATGTGCTGCGAAGTTTTGTAGATTAATTTTCTTCCCCTGAACCTAGTTTGGAAAGCTTGGGTGGAGACAGAGCAGCAGAGAGAAACTGAATTGTAAAACTTTGGGGAAATCTGCAGAAGACTCCTGGGGGAAAATTCTGCTTGCTTCCCTCTGCGACTATGTGCTCCGCAGCGGGGAGGTGGGGTACCTTCTGCGAGGTTCCTGCCCCCCGCGCTTATCACAAGCAAATGAGTCCAAAACACGCGTTTCTTGGTTGGCTGATGAAAGCTTCCCATTAAAGAGGAAAGAGTAATAGATTGTAACGAAAGTGTAGGCCCTGAAATATCGCAGATTTGTCTGAGCACTCCTTAAAGTTAAGACAAAAGAAGCAAATCAATCTTTCATAATTTTTAATTATTTATTTTTATGTTCAATTATTTGTTAGTTATGTGAAGTTTTTTGCATTTTTTTTTAAAAAAATTAAAGAATACAAAATAGTGACAAAAAAAACAAACACCATTAGAAACGATACAAGATTTCACTAAAGTAATAGGAATTCAACAATGGTTGTTGTATTACATGGTGTTATCTTTAAATTAGTTGTTCAAATTACCAGATGCAAACATGTAAGATTCATTTAAAGAAAAAAATAGTTATAAGAAACTCAAAAGAGGAAAGAAAATCAGAGTAAAGCATTAACTTTTCTTTTCAAAAGACCAGCAGAAATTGACAGGTATATGCGCAGAATGGTTTGGGTAATTGTATTGTCAAAATATGAAGCTTCTTAAGGAAAATATTTACCCTCCTAAAATTCTTATATGGCTGTTAAGTGTCCCACTTAACAGAAAAGAATGCCTCATTTTTTTGTTACTATTTTTAGTATTAACAACTACTAATAAAAGAAAAACTGTATTTAAATATCATGGTTTTTGGGTTTTTTTGTTTTTTGTTTTTTTTTTCCCGAAACCGGGGATTGAACTCAGGCCCTTGTGCTTGCCAGGAAGCACTTATTCTACTGAGCCATCTCCCTGGCCCCCATGTATGTATTGATAAATATTTGTTTCATTTTCCTGTTTTTCCCTAATTTTTTTCATAGTTTCATAGTCACTGAAAGCCTCAGACTAACAAAGCAGAACAGATATGCTGATAAATAAAATAACTACAATTTTAAATAAATCAATCATGTTGTAAATTTGGAAATACATTACCAATGTCTTGGAGATTGAAGTGATAATGTATACATTGTTTAAATTGAAAACTTAGTGTGCGAAATATTATGTATCCACATAGAATGTGTCCAAAGTCCTGTGTTATAATACTAACAAGCCAAAATTTCTTTAATAAGCTTTGTCATTACTTAGGATATTGAAAATGCATCCTGTATTTTTAAAATTTAGTTGGTTTTGTTTTAATGAGGGATTTGACATGACAGATTTTAAGTGGCAATGTACTTTGAAGTTAATGTGAGGCCAGGGAGATAGCTCAGTGACATAAGTGTCTGCCTGGCAAGCGCAAGGTCCTGAGTCAATCCCTGGTACCAAAAAATAAAAATAAAATAAAATAAAAATTTGATCATTACTTCTCTCACAGAGGAAGTGATGGGACATTAGGCTAGTTTGGGGCAGACCCCACATCTGCTGTCACCCACTGCTGGGAAGTCGGGGCCTCACTTTCTCCCCCAGCCTTGAGTGGTCCTCTGCAGGCCCTGAAGGTGTGGACTGTGTCCTCTGTGTCCTATATGTATGGACTGTGTCCTATATGTGCATCCTGTATGCATGGACTATGTCCTATATGTACATTCTGTATGTGTGAATTGTACCCCATGATCTGGAGAATCCTATTGGCCAGATAGTCATCTGAAACATGACCTAAACATAAACACAACAATTTATTGCTGAATTCTTAGAGCACTGTGGGGTTTTTAAAAATTTTTTTTTTTAGCACTGCGTTTTTGAGATAAGAAAAGGAGTGTCTACTCTGCAGATATTCCTCTGACGTATGCAGCTATGTAAACTATGTCATTGCTTGAGACAACTTAACCCTGACATAGCTTACTATAGACTTCTAACACTCTGATTTTGCTATTCCAATACATTGAGTTTCATTTTTCATCTATCATGTTAGAAAGAACTCTAAATGCAACTGTATATTTAAGAAAGGTATGACTTTATGTTAAATTAAACCAGACACGAAAAGAAAAATACAATTTTCCATTTTCACAAACTTTCTTTTTTTATGTATGTGGTACATGGTCTCACTATGCAACTAAGACTCATAGTGATTCTCCTGTTTTCAGCCTCCCCAGCACTGGGATTACAGGCGTGTGCTACCACACCTGCACTCAGTGAGCAGCTCAGCTTGCTCAGTGGTGGGGCCAGTGCAGCATGTGGTGCTAGGATCGAACCCTGGTCCCTGTGGTTACCTAAGAAGGCGTTTAGTCCACTGAGCTAGCTTGCTGGCCCTCAAACTTTCTTATAGTCTCACAGTGACTAATAAATCTCAAGATAATAAAGCAGCTAGATATGCTGATGAATAAAACACTGCAATTCTAAATAAATCAACAATGAAATAAACTTGCAAATATAGTGCCAGCATCTTGTGTCTTGATATAATGGACTATATAGGATGCTGTAAAATCTGAAATCTCAGCAAGGAAAATAATATATATGTAACTTGAATTTGTGTTCAAAATCTGTTGTAAGGTACTAACAATGCAAAAATTCCTTAATAGGCTTGCCTCACTCCTCTGCCCATGAGATGTCCTGCCTCAGCCTACAGGGATTGGGAACACATGCCAACATTCCTATTTTTTTTTCTGGAAAAATGTGCTTAAAACAAATATGGTGAGTTAAAATCAGTTTAGGATAGTCCAATGTCAGGTTCATTGTTAGCTTACCAGTACTAGAGAAGATGGTTTACAAACTTCAGTACCATATATTCTCTATAGTAAAACCCACTTCAAGCTTGCCACTTTTTTCGAAATGCAGCAACTGTTCTTACACTGAGGACTTGTCTGCACTGAAAAGACAGAACTCCTTTGCTTGTTTGGAGTTTGTGGAAACCCAGGGAGTGGCCTAATGTTCCGGAACTCTCTCCTCTGCACTCCTGCCCAGAAAGCTATCTTCTCATCCACCCCCACCCGCTGCCCATTTAAAAATGGTAAAAACTCACGGAGATAGGCAAAGGTAGTGGCTGGTGTGTTTATGTTGAGAGCCAGGCAAGGCTCACTATCATAAAGTGCTCTTTCAGGAGGGAGATACTCCATTCTAAAGATCTCCTTCTACAGAAGCCATTTTTTTTTTGCATATTTATTTATTTATTTTGACATCAGTTATTTTAAAGAAAAAATATAAA
>NDGM011131319.1:0-10857 GCA_002564305.1 Octomys mimax | reverse complement strand
ATATATATATATATATATATATATATATATAGAGAGAGAGAGAGAGAGAGAGAGAGAGATTTTCTGGAGCTGTAAAATGGCATGAATCTTCAAAATGATAGGTTAGCATGACCCGGAAGGATACATGCAGTACCTAGATATCTCCTCATAAAATTCACCAACTTCAGTAATGAAAATAATCAAATCAATGGATAAATACATAAATAGACTGAAGGTGATAGATGAATAGATAGATAGAAGGTGGATAGCTGCATAGCCTCCCAACACAAAGGTGCATCCAACTCCAGAAATCAGGAGCAGTTTCATTACTGAGATTAATAAATATGTTTCATATTGAGCTACTTTGGTGAAAGATTGAAAAACAGAAGATAAGAAAATATGTCTATACACATGTATGAGAAAATACTGAGACTCACTACTGTGTATCCTAATCTGACCCAGTAAAGACTAGCTATCTTCAGCTACTGAAAGATTCAGAGGGTACCATTCTCTCTTGCCATTGAAGACCTTATTCATAAGAATACCTTGTCCAGGGGACAACTGAATTAGAAAAGTGACCTCCAAATTGAGGTTGACAGATAGGAATGGGATCAACAGTGAGTCCTTACTCTTAGTTTCCTCCTGCTTCTACCTGCTTCTACTTTTCTAGTAATAATTTGTAGGAAGACTTCACAAAGTATTTTTCATAAATGTCTATGATAAGAGTCAGAGATGAACCACTAATTAATTTCATATTTAGAATAGATATACAGCTACATTCTCTTGGTTCAATGAATGGAAAGATTTGTACTAATAGTGTTTGTGGATGGGATATCATGTCTGCATCTTGTGCTATGAATAACCACTAAGAAGACAACAATATGCAATGTATTAATTACTGAAACTGTCCTACTAATTGGTTTTGAAACTGCCTCATTGCTATTTGTTTCCCAATAAAATTATTTTTAAAAAACCTAGGATCTTAAAATTCTGATAGTTAAAATTTCAAAGACAAAGAGAAAAATCTCATAGTATTCAAACACAGTCAGTCTAACTCAAGGCCTACATTAACTACCCTTCCCTAAACACTATCCTAAACCAGTAAAGTCAACAGCAAGTCCAAAAGTCAAACACATAGAGCGAGAACAGGTTGTAGTATATGAGGTCATATTTAGTGGTCGCAAGGCCATTGCTTGTTCAAAGCCTGAGGGCAAAACTGAAGAAGAAATAGGCTGCTAAGACACATTATGAAAACTGTACAGGTTTACAATATTGCTTAGTGGTAGTGCCCTTCAACACTTGCCTGGTGTGCACCAGGGCCTGGGTTCCACACTTCAACAAACTGGCCATGCAAAAAGGAGTGAAGAACTGGAGCCACTTTTGCTATCAACGGATAGTACTGTCCATGTCGTTGGACACAGAGGTAGGTGGAAGAGAAGCCAGAGAGGGAGAGGGAAGATGCAGGGCTCAAGAGTACAAAAAATACTCTATTGCCTAATTGCAGGCATTTAGTTACATTAAATTGTGTATGTTCATGTGCATCGGGTATACAAATAAAAAATTTAGACCTTATAAGAGATAAAATTTAGACCTTTTATAAGAGATAAAAGTATGAATTATATCTTTTCTACCCAGATAGTTTCTGAATAGATGAGGGTTTATTCATGTATATTTGAGGTTTCCTTCCTTAAATTGATATTTGGTGCTTGAACCTATGCATTGGGCAAGCATGATAATTTGAAACAACTACACACTATGTAATAATAAAATCAGGATAATTACCATTTTCTCCCTAAATGCATTTTCATTTAGAATATTTAACAACCTGCCAGTTCTTTACAAAATAATATTAATAAGTTGTTGTGAACTTTAGTCACCGTAAGGTGCTGTATACTTTATAGACTATTCTGTTGTGTCACTCTGTCTTCTGTTTATTTTCCAACCTCCTTCTGTTCCTCCTCCCACTATTAGCTAAAGTTTTGAGGCCATTGTATTCAGTGATTTGCAGGTTAATAGATTTGGTACTGAACACATACATTTGTAAGAATGTATTCTAATATTTACCCCCAAGTAAAATACAGGATATTGCAAGTGATCTGTCTATACACCAGAGACCCAAAGAACCCAGCTGAGAGCCTGGATCCCAAAGCTATGGCCCACACAAGTCCAAATGGAGGCCTAGAGCCCATGGTAGTGTCTCATGCAAGGCACAGTCCCATGCAAGTCCTCATCAAGGATTTGCACTGGGAAGACTCAAATGCCAGTAGCAGAAATTAGTAAGCCTGGGCTAGTGGGGTGAAGGATCTGTGCCAGGAACCTGAGGGATCTGCACTGGAGCCAGGAACAACACTGAAAGCCAAGACCATTGCTCCCCCAAAAGAATGGCAGCCATGCCATCAACAGAAAGGACTTAAGCTCCTGTCACGATGAGAACAGCTGAATTTGTATCAGAAAACGCAGCCCAGCAAGCTTCTTGGTAATCAGCACTATGTAATCTTTCCCGCTGCTCTTAGTATGTCAATGGCAGCAATCCGAAAGTAGGCCTTTTTCTCGTATGAGCAAGAACTATTTTTGCATTCTTCAAGCTTTCTTTTCCTCGGTTGACTGTGTTCTTCGATGTGTTAAAGCTTTTTACTTTAATATAATTAAGTTTGTGGACTGTATTTTACTTTTTTCTAACCTAACTTTTGCGGTGTTACCGTAAAACACTCTGCTTGTACGAACATCTTGAAGCGTTTCCCCTATGTTTTCTTCCAGTAATTTACAGTTTTGCTGCCTATGTTTGGATTTTAATTTATTTTTGAATTGATCTTTGTATATGGTGAGGGGGTCTAATTTTATTTTTCAGCATAGATGTATATCCAGTTTTCCTACCATCACTCATTGAAGAAGGTACTTTTTCTTTAATGTATGTCTTTGGGATTTTGTTGAAGATCAAAAGGCTATGGATGAACAGATTGCGGGGATTTCTTCTGCTGTAGTGTGTGTCAGTTTTTATACCTGAACCTTGTTGTTTTGAGGACAATAGGTCCTCAAATTTTAAATTTGAAGTCAAGTATCATGATATCTTTTTTATTCTTTTTTTCTCAAGATTCCTGGAGTCTTTTGCATTATCACAGAAATTTTAGGAGCATTTTTTTCTATACCTGTTAAAAACATTATGCATAACTATCCTCCTAACCTGTTTGAAACTGTCTCATTGCTATTTCTTTTTCAATAAAATTAATAAGAAAAGAACACCATGCATATGTTCTTAGGGATGGCACAGAATATATAGATTACTTTGTGTAACATGGTAATTTTAATACTAATATTTTTCAGTCCATTAATATATGGTGTCATTTGAACTTTTTAATTTTTTTTCAATTTCTTTTACCAGTATTTTGTATATTCATTTGCAGATAGTATTTTTTGACCTATTGATGGTAGGACTACTTTCTTGTATCCAGTTACACATCCTCACAGCTTTTAGATGGGCACTAGGCCTTCCTTTACATAAAATAATGTAGTCCTAAAGCAGAAGTGATTTTGCTTCCTCTTTCTGTTCAGATGCCTTTTATTTCTCTTCCTTTCCTAATTGTTCTGACTGAGAAGACTCCCAAAAGATCATAGAAAAAGAGGGAAGAAACTGGAATTCTTGTTCTGCCCCTAATATCAGAGGATATTGCTTCAGTTTTCTCTCATTCAGTATGATACTGGCTGTAGGAGGGTCCTGCACGGTCTTTATGGTATTGAGCAGTAAGTTCCTTCTAGTCCTGCTTTGTTGAGAGTTTTTATCATGAAGGGATATTGCAATTTTTGAAATACCTTTTCTGGATATGGATCTACTGAGAGTAACTTATGATTTTTTTTTTCAGGGTACAGAATTTAGGACCTTGTGATTGCCAGGCAGGTGCTTAAGCCTCTGAGCTATCTCTCTGGCTTTTTCTTTTTGTTTATATGATGTATTTTGTTCACCGAATTACACATATAGTACCAGTTTTGCATCTCTGCATGACATCCCACTTGATCATTGTGTCTGGTCTCTTTGATGTTCTATTATAGGATTCACTTGCTGGCATTTTGTTAAGAATTGATGTGCTTATGTTCATCAGGGATATTGGCTGGGAACTTTATTTTTGTTTTCTGGTTTTGTTATCAGTATAAGGCTGTCCTCAAAGAAATAGTTCATCCACTTTGCAATTTTTCAGAACACTTTCAGTAGAATTGATGTTAGTTTTTCTGTAAATTTTGATAAAGCAAGCAATGAAGCTATTTGGTCCTGCTTTCTTTACTAGGATAGTATGGTTGACTCAATATTATGATTTTTTTATTTATTCAGGTTTTCTACATGTCTGTTTTTTACTTTTGGCAAGTTGTATGTGTCTGTAGTTGACTTATTTTTTTCTGGGTTTTTCAATCTGTTGGCATGAAGCTGTTCATATCATTTTCTCATAAAATATATTTCTCTAGTGTCATTGTAATGCTTCTGTTTCCAATTCAGAGTTTATTTTGTTGTTCTTTCTTTTCTTGCTAGTCTAGCTCAAGTTTTGTTGATTTTATTTAATTTTAAGAATAACTCCTTCTGCTGTGTGGTAATACATGCCCGTAATCTAAACACTTGGGAGGCTGAGGCAGGAGGCTTGCTGCAAATTTGAGGTCAGCCAGGACTACATAGTGAGTTCAAAGCCAACTTGGGCTGCATAGTGAGACTCTATCTTAAAAGTGAAAATTAAAAACGAAATTCTTTCCATAGGTTTTCATTTTTTCTCTCTTTATTTATCCACTGATCTTTTTCATTTCTTGTCTTCTAACTTGATTTCTCTTTTCTTTCATTTTGCTTTTCTGTGTTTTGGAGCTACATGCCCAGACTGCTCCTTTAAAATCTTTTCCTTGTCTGGATATAAACACTTAACAGTGTAAACTTTACTCTCAGTACTGCTTTGCTGGAGCCCACAGGTTTCAATGTCATTTTCCATTTTTGCTTGTTCTTACAGAAGTATTAATGTTCCTTCTAATTCTTATATCATTCAAATCAGTGTTGCATAATTTCCATGCATTTGCACATTTTTGAAAGCTGTATTCATTGTCGAATACTAGTTTCATTTTATTGTGGTCAGAGAAGGCACTTGTTATTTTCTGAATTTGCTAAGACTTGTTTTGATGATTAACGTACGGCCTATCCTAGAGAATGTTCCGCAGGATGACAACAGGAATACATATTTTGCAGATGTATAAGATGCGCTGTCAAGTCTGTTAGGTCCATCAGGGCTGTGCAGCATTCTTTAACTCTGATAGCTTTTACTTGATCATCTGTTTGGTTTATGTGTTCACTGAAAAATATGGAGTGTTGACATCTCCGATTACTATTATAGTCAGAATCTATCTCTCATTTTATGTTGAAGAATGTTTGCCTTACATAATTGGGTGCTCAGTTTTATGTAGATCTCTTTGTGATCATACAGTGACCTTTGGGGTTTTTTGTATAGTTTTTTTTTTTTTCTTAAAGTCTATCTTGCCTGATATAAATGTAGCTGCTCTTGCTTCCTTTCATTTCTCTATGTAGCCATTATGGTTTAAATCTGAAATTTTGCCCAAACAACTCCTGGGTTCATGAAGGTGATTGGGCTCTTGTGGTGCTGTGCTCATCTATGGGTTAACCTGCTGGTGAGCTTGGAGCTGAGTGGTGTTAGGATGTACAGCTTGCTTCAAGGAGGTGTGCCACTCAGGGTGTGGCCTAGAGGGGTGGATTGCTCTGCCTGGCGTGTTTCCTCCATGCTCTCTTTGCTTCCTAGCTTCCATAAGTTGAAGAGTTTAGTGCCATCAGACCTTTCACTATGCCATTTTTGCCTGGGGGAGTCAGCCGTGCATTGAGCCTTTGAAAACCTTGAGCCTAAAACACCTCTCCCCTTTAAGTCGTACAGCAAATATTTGGTCCCAGCGGTGGGAAGGGTGAGTAATACAGTGGTATGTCTATTTCCATTCATGTGCTTTGTTCATGAGACAAGTTTCTTTGAGGCAGAATGACATTGGGTCTTAATTTGTTTTTAATTTGGCCACTCTACAACTTTTTGTGGGAACTTTATCTGTTTACATTACAAACACATTCTCATCATTTGATTTGTTATTTTTTTCTGGTTGGTTTGTGTGTATTTTGTTCCTTTTTCCCTGTTGTTTATCTTTGGGGCTTGATTTTCTTTTTTTTGTATAAGGTTTGCTTCTTCTTCTCTTCTGTGTATTTGCTTTGCTAGTGAGTGTCTTTCTTGTGTTTTCATGATGGTGGTTATCATTCTTTCTCTTCAAGTGTAGACCCCTTCAAGCATTTATTGCACTTCCAATGAATTCTCTGATTTTTTTTTTCTTGGAAAGCTTTTATTTCTTCTTCATGTCTGAGACAGTTCTGTCAATGCAGTAATCTTGATGGGAAGTTCATTTTAGGATTTTGAATACATCATCCCATTCTGCACGTTTTTGAAAAATTCTGTTATATATGACTGGATATTTTTCTCATGGAGTTTTAAAATTTCTTCTTGACTTCTACTTTTGCCATTTTTAGTATAATATTGTGTAGAGAAGTCTTTTTAATTGATTGACTCTATTTTGTGCGATCTCAATGTCAACATCTGGAAAGTTTTCAGCTATTATGTCACTATGTAGATGTCTTATGCTTTTTTACTTACCTTCTCTGTTGGAGTACTCATGCTATAATTTTCTTTTCACATAATGATATCAGGATGTCTTCATTCCTTTGTTTTTATCGTGTGTGTGTGTGTGTAACTAATTTTTAAAAATATCTTCAAGTCATAGTCTCAAGATGTTTGCGTATAGGAGGAGCCTGGATGTGGGAAAGCATAATGTGTGTTGAGTTCTTCCTCAGGGCAGTTCAGTGATTCAGATTCCCCAGTACCATCCTCAGTTAGGCTCAAGATCCTAGAGGGCTACAGGTTCTGCAGCAGCAATCAGTTCAGGTGTCTGTGGTGTCACTGGAGATGGCTGTGAACTCCCACTGTCACTTTCCCCTTGAGCAGTTTCTATTGGTTCAACTGTGACTGTGACCAGAGAGATTAGGTGATGGGCATTCTATACTTAAGGTCCTTCTACATATGACCTATGTGTCACTGTGTTCCCCAACATCTCTGTCACATCCTCATGCAATTGGGGTCCCTGATTCAAATATTTCAGTCAAATAGCTACTGATCTATCATCACCATCGCCATCATCATCACCATCATCACCACCATCATCATCATCATCATGATTATTATTGAGGCCTTCTGCTGTGCAGTGAGGCATGCTGGCATCTCAGTATGGCTCTTTTTCTGATGTCTATACTGACTGATAACAATCAGTATGGAAGACTGTGATCAGTTAGTACAGAAGGTAAATTTGTGAATGAAGAAATCCATTACAGTAAACAACATGTGGCCATCAATACCCTTAGAAATGCTTCTCTCTCAATTTGAACACTTAACTTGCCACTTTCTGAAGCAGTTGTGGAAGTTTTGTAAGTGTCTTTATAGGATGTGTTAAGCGGGGTGAGGGGGGAGTACAGCTCATTCAAATGAAAGGCGGCTCCTACAGTCGCTACAGTGAGTCCGCACCCACCTCATGCACTGCATCTGGCACAGTGTAACCTGTGGCTCTTGCTCAAATTCAAAATGTCAGGAAAGGTAAATATTTTGGTTTGATTAAGGACAGCGAGGCAGCCATAACAGTGCAAGAAAGACAGGAAGGACAACCTGAAGATGTGCTTTAGAAAGTGGAAAAAATGGTGATGCAAATGTGCTTAAAGTGGGAGTGATGTTTTGAGAGGGTTGGATTGGAATTTGTTTCTGACTGTAATCAATTTTTAAAACTTAACCATTCACACGTAGTTTCTGATCAGACCTCATGACTAAAGATTTGTTTCCATTTGACTGAAAACTTTGCATTTCCCTCTACCCCCAGCCTCTAGAAACTACCATCCCACTCTCTCCTTGTTTCTGCTGTTAAAATTTATCACATGAGTTGCTGTCACGTAGCACTGGACTTCCTGTGTTTGGCTTGTTTCACTTCTAATGTTTCACCCTAATGTCTTCTGGGTGCATTTATGTTTCTTCTAACGACATAATTTTTTTCCTTTTTCTGATGTCAAATATTAGTCTCTGGTAGGTATTTTCCATATTTCCTTTCCTCTTTCATCTCCTGATGGACATCACCTTCATATTTTGACGAATGTGTGCAATGTCTCACTGAATATAAGAGTGTAGATAGTGTTCCTAAGGTCTCAGTTCCCTTTTCCTTGCTTATTACCCTGCTGTGGTTTGGAGCTGGCATGTTCTGCAGAAGCGCATGTGCGGGACACTTTGTCTCAGTGTGATGATGTTCAGAGGCAGGGCTGTTGGGAAGCAATTGGGTCCCGAGGGCTCTGATGACCCCACTGAGTCAATCTATCCATGATCCGATGAACTACCCCAGGCAATGGAAGTTTAAGTGACAGAACCAGGCAGAAGGGACTGCACCCTTGGAAGTGCTGCCTTGGGGGCCATAGTGTGGTCCCAGCCCTGGTCCTGGCTTCACTCCTCTGTCTGTGTCTTTCACTGCCCCGAGATAAGCACCTCTTCTGCTGTGATGCTCTGCCTCATCTCAAGGCCAAAGCAATGGGCCCAGCTGACCTGGATGAAATATCTAAAGCCATGAGCCAAAGCAAAGCTGTGCTCCTGAAGGTTGGCTTTCCCGGGGGGGGGGTAGTCACAGTGAGGAAACTCGACTAATGAATACCAGAGATGAGACGGACCAGAGTAGCTAAAT
The DNA here is from genome assembly GCA_002564305.1 of Octomys mimax. Lineage (NCBI taxonomy): Eukaryota > Metazoa > Chordata > Mammalia > Rodentia > Octodontidae > Octomys > Octomys mimax. The sequence goes on along the minus strand of NDGM011131319.1, from coordinate 2,109 downwards.
CACCCACTAGTCTTCTACTTCCTCTTCATAGGAGAGAAACAAAGACAAAAGGACGAAGATCAGAAACTCTTTTCCATGGAAAGTGGACACCTGAAAAGGGATAAGTCCTAGTCCCACCCCAGCACAGGGAGACAGCAAGATAAACCCGCAGCACTCAGAAAAAGTTGGTTTCATAGTGTTTTAATCCTCACTGTCTTACAAATTGGAAAATTAAGTTTCTTAGACCCATGTTACTTTAATTGTGGAGTTAAGTAGCTAATTAAAATATAAGTAGGAAATACTAATTTTTGTAATTAAAGTTCTCATGACCTTTCTCCCATGCTCACTTAGAAAGTTTCTGTCTATGTTTCTGTCTCTCTCTGATACTCCTTCAGGACTGCCAGAGAACGCTCAGGACTGTGTGCTAATCCTTCCAACCCCTCACACCTTTCTTTCACTCAGTGCACATCAATCCCTCACTATTGTCTTAAATTTGAACCAGGAGTCTGCCCTGTGCCTTGCATGTGCCTATAAATGTTCCATTTTAATTTTAAAAAGTTACCTAACTCTCCCGTGATGGCATTGATAAGGGCTTATTTCTAGCAAACAAAATTCTCTAAAAGTATAAGGCCCCTACACTGGATTTTTGATTGAAAGATGGAATTATTGTGTTAAATTCCATTTCATTGCAAGATGAAAGGTTTAATTGCCGGATTCTTTTAAACTCTAGATATGGGAACATTGATGATTCATAAGTAATCAATAAAACAGTTGTGAAGTCACTCGGTAGAGCAGTGTCTTTCCCTATTTCAAAGGGAGAAATGACACACGCGAAGTGGAATGTCAGATTCGACACTGTGCCATTTGAGAATTTGATGACACAGGACCAGGAGTTCACTGGAGGTGCACAAAATGACCGATCAATGGCTGGAATGTCTACTGTGTTTAGCTATGTGTACAGCGTGGAGAGATGACTGACATCTGCTGATTTGAAACTCTGAAAACATTCTGGGACTCTCTCCTCATCATTTTTCTTCACTTATAGCCACATTAGGGAAAAACATTCCTCTTTTTCCAGATGGTAGCATAAATTTTCAGGTCAAGTGATATTAAAAATAGATAATAGCCAGGACCCCACGAGTCTCTACAGAAAGACTAAACAGTCACAATGGGGAATATCACTGTTTTGGTTTTCTTTATGAGCTTTTATGTACTCAGCTGCTTCTCAGGCTGATTTCCACTGCAGTGGGACCTGGATCATTCTGAATTCCGGGTCCACATCACTTCCTGTCCTTTACACTCTCTCAGCTCCGTGCCACACAAGTCAAGAGAAAAAGCCTCACAGCTGCGCTCAGCCCTGAGAGTGCTCTCCCCGAAGACACTGGCTTGCTTTGGCTCTTGGAGTGAGAATACTTCAAGTTTTGTCTCTGGGTGTTGCTCTTCACAAATAGCCTGCTAGCTTAAAAGCATAGACTTTTAAAAAAAGGAAGTGAAAATCAGGTCATTGTGAATCAATTTAAATGGCTGAGTTGATTTTGTTTAAAAATTATAGTGATTATTATGGATCCAAATGAGTAATTATTCTTGGCAATATGCTTGGTGTACATTTCAAGTATTCTTCCCTTCTGGAAACCTTCCCGAATATTCCAAACCAGGTGACCTCATTGTCTGCTCTTTCTAACATCCCATCACTTCCTTTGCATTCACTTGTATGTTCAAGGAGTTCTTACAGGACAGCTTTTTACCTGTGCTTCTTCTTAGTGTCCCTTTCAGCACCTAGCCATAAAGAAAGAAAGCACCCAACTTATTACGGCTCCATCATATTATGGTAATCTGTTATATATTTATAATTTGGATGCAGCAAAGTGAAACCCTTGAGTTATTCATGGAACATTTGGAACAATCTTACCTTTTCAGTAGAGATTACCTTTCATTTTAATCAGCATATTTATTTGGAGTGCATATTTTAAGAACTGCTACTGAAATAAAAGAGTATAGTGATTCAATTATGATAAGATAAAACAAAATAATATGTAAACCATCAGCAGAGTTCCATACAATTAGGTTCCATCTGAAACTTAGAGCCACTGGAGACATATCGGCTAGTATACTCTTTTTTTTTTTTTTTTT
>NDGM011131313.1:0-17077 GCA_002564305.1 Octomys mimax | reverse complement strand
CAGACAAGCCTGTCTCCTCACAGTCACACACACACACACACACACACACACACACACACACGGACGGTACTGCTAGCTGAACGCTTCTGACAGAGAGGCTGGAGCCCCACGGGGAGCCCAGGGACAGAAGGCTGTGACCAATTAAGTGATGCCTGCCTCAGATGCGTGAGAAGAGAGCAAGCTGCAAGCTGCCTCAGGCCCTGAGATCCTGCCCTCACAAGGGCTGCTGTGTCATCCTCTCCCTCAACTCGAAGACAGAGGTGGGCCCTACGCTGAGGCCTGGAGATGGTAAGCTCCACAAATGGCTGCCTCCCCACCTCAAAAGCCAGGCAGTCGAGCCTTGGCCTTGCATGGAGCCGCCGCCAGCTGCACCTCACACCCAAGACCCTGAAGTCTCCAAATGTTGCTTCGACAGCAAGGAGCCCGAGTGTTGCCTGTCCTCTCTGGGCCAAACGGGGGTGGGACTGTGTAGCAGGAAGAAACGCACACACACTTGTGTGCACACAGATGTGGTGGGCAGGGACCATGTGGCTGCAGGGTTGGGGCATAAAGAAGAAGAAATGTATGCACGATTGCTGGCAGGGGGCAGCTGGGAGGGAATCTAGCCCCCCAGGGGCGAGGGGGGCATGAGAATTGTCTGAGACAGCAGCTGCTGTTGTGCACAGTGCCTGGGTGGTGACAAGGACTCTGTGAGGACCACCTGCTTCAACCCACCCATTTCACAGCCAGAAAGATTGAGACCAGGGGCAAGAAGGAGCTGGGACACAAAGGCACCCCCTTTGCAGGGAAGGGACAAGACATACTTCCGTGTTGAGGCCCCAGTGGCTTCCTGTGACTCTCAAAACAAAACCTATACTTCCAGCACAAGACACCCCTGACCTCTCCCCTCAGCACCTCACATCTCTCTGCCCTCTGATGTGCCAGGCTTGCTCCCAGCTCAGGGCTGGCATCTTCTCCCCTCCCAGCCTGGACCACCCTCCCGAGAGCTTCCCATGTCACCCCCTAGGACAGGCTGTCCCTACCTGGAGATGCCACACACAACACAGGACACCCAGCTGAATGCTGAGTTCAGACGTACACCCGACAACCATTTACGTATGGCCTGAATATGTGAGATGTACTCCGATAAAAAGCACATCATTGTGTGATATTTACCTGAGATTAAAATGTACTTGCATGTTGTATTTTTATCTGCAAAGTGTAGCAGCCCTGACTTCCTGATTTTAAGTGGCTTCAGGTACAGTCATTCTTTTTTCTTGAGGTACGGGGGATTGATACAGTCATCCTTGAGGGCCTCTTTGCTTTGTCACAATCCACACAGCTGCCTGAAATGACCTCATCTGCATGACCTAACTACCCTGACTCTCAGCCTGAGAATCTCCCAGCACCAGACAGCAAGTCTGTCCTACTCTGCACCGGGTCCTATACGGTGTCTGCCACTCAGCAGATGCTTAATGTATATCCTCTGTGAGCGTGGGGGCTGAGAGGGTGATTTTAAATTTTAAATTAAAAATATGAGTTCAAATTAAATTTCATTGCAGGAAATGTAGGATGCCAGAGCCACAATGTCCAGCCTTCATCCCAGTTCTGACGCTAGCTGTGCAAACGTGTGCTGTAATTGAAGCTGTCTGGCCTCCATTTCCTCATCTGTAAAACAGGTACAATTATAGTATCCGTCACTACAGGCTGCTGTGAAATTTTAATGAATTAAAATGTGTAGAGCACTTAACACAGTACCTGGGACAAAAGAAAGAGTTCCCCAGTGCTGCTTTGTGATATACTCTGCAAGCGGTGGTCAGCTTCAGGGCAAGGAGGTCCTCTGGGCAGGGCTGCGAGCTGAGCCCACCCTCCCCTGACAGCCCATCTGTACCGCTCTGCTCCAATTACCTCCTCCCTGCCAGCCCAGCAAGCAAATCCTGGGAAAGGGACTGGATACAAGGTCTCGTTCCTCTGGGGTGGTAGTGGGTGCTGTGGTACAGTGTAGACCCCATTATCGAGGGCACAGACCCCCACTCCTCCAGGCACTGGCACCTCCAGCCCTCAGCTGAGTCCTGCAACCCCCCAAAGGAACCTCCTGCCTGGGGCTCTCTGCCCATTCCTGGGGGAACCCACACCCCAGTCTGGGCAACACGGGTGCCCAAACCCAGCCCCCTTCCTGCAGCTGTGCGCTCCCCCAGGCCTTCCACCCCCCGGGTTGCTCCAGGGAGCCTCAGGGAGGCAGGTGGAGCCCAGCAACCTCTCCTCAGCTGCTCCTTGAGGCCACCTGCGCACTGATCTCCAGCCTCCAGGAACACAACCCGCCACAGGGGCTGCTGTTCAAACTCCTGAAGCAGAATGACTCAGTGACATCCTCCCTGAGCGTGGGGACTGAGGGGGTGATTTTAAATTTTAAATTAAAAATATGAGTTGAAATTAAAAACACTGACTCACACAGAGAAAGCTGGCTCCTTTGTCAATTGTCACAATGAGCTCAAGGAAGGACTCAGAAGGTGTGACGTGACAGGTTCGTGGCAGTCTAACGCTGGTAGAGCTTCCTCTTGAAGAACCCGAGGGCGGGCCTGGCGCTCAGACGCGAGTGGGCAAGAGTTTGGGACAGAACACAGTGACACAACTCGGAATCTATGCATTTGTTCTTAGGAAGGCTCTATTTATAGCAAGAGCCATTTTTCATTTCCATTTTCTATTTCCAATGATGATGAAAATTTCCCCATTTTAAGTTTGTTTAGGTTTCTAAATGAGTCAACCTTTAAAGGATTAAACAAATAATACAAGGGTCCAGCCACAGCAAAAATGACAAATGCAACACGTGGATCAATCGGACCCCTGGCTTTACCTTTAGGGAGGTCCAAAGGCCAGCTCTGTCACTTAGGTATCCCAGAGCTTAACCTTCCTCCGTTCCTTGGACACGTGGCTCTACCTCTGATGCAGGGACAGGACGGTGTACAACAAAGTTCCTGTCCTCTTGCAGCTGATATTCCCGAAGGAGACACGAAAAATGAAGGAACACATATCTGCCAAGTAAGACAGAACAAGAACCACAAGAGCACTGCCTATGGGGGTGTGGGAGGGCGGGGCCTCCAGCTTCCCACAGGTGGATGTGAAAGGACTCAGAGAAGGGCTGGAAAAGAGGCTGAGACCCAGGAGGAGCACAGGGTTTGGGAGGAAATGCCACTCAGAGGCCTCTGTGGGCAGGCACACTCCAGAAAGGGATGGGATGGGTGCGGCCAGCCTGGAACCGAGGCCCAGTGTGTGCAGCAGACAGGCCAGCAGGAATGTGAGGAGTGAAGAAGCCAGGATTACATCCCCAGCAGGTCACTCTGGCAGTTCACAGAGAAGCCACCTCCAAAACACTTCGTTCCTATCACCACCTTGGACCCCCCACCCCGTCCTGTGCTGGACCTCACACACAGCAGGCAGGAAGGCCGGGCTGAGAGGGATCTTGGGCAGCCCAGGATCTATCTTCAGGAGCCTGGCACGTGGCCCAGCAAGCCTAGTCCTGGGGACCCTGCACACAGCTGTGCCTCAGAGGACCAGCTGGCCTCTGGACCTTCCTAAAGGTGAAGCCTGGGGTCAGATTGGGCCTCTCGCTGGCCCCCTGCCATGGAGCTCTGACACCACAGAGCAGCGGATCCCACAGACTGAGCACTTAGGATGTGCTACCCACGATGACCTTGATTCTCTCAAGCACTCTAGGAAAGGGGTTCCACCGCCCCTGTTTTACAGATGGGACAGCTGAGGCACACAGTGGCCAGCCTTCGCCCAGAATCATAGATCCAGGAAGCAGCATGGTCCAGGTGCAAGGTCAGGTAGGCAGGCTTTCCTGTGCTGATCCACATGGCCCAAGCAGCAGGGGCGCTGGGTCTGCAGGACACCAGGTGGCTGCTCGGCCACGAATGAGGTCAGTCTGCTTAATGCAGACTCCACACACACACACACACACACACACCATGACACCAATGGTCACCATGGAGGAGGCTCTTTGAGGAGGGTAGGGTAGCATGGGGAGGTGGAGGAAGAGGCTTCCCCGTGGGCATGGACCTCACTGCCGCATGGACCTCACTGTTCCCCACACCTGCCTGCCTAGGGACTCTGAAAAAGGACTGGGTGTGGAAGGTCCACAGGCCTTCTGGTGCAGAGTCTCTCACTGGCCCCCGCCATGGAGCTCAGGCAGGAAAGTCGGAGCCCTGGGGATGGGGTACTGGCCAGCTGGAGAGTGCACCCCAAGGCTCCTGATGCACCACAGACCATCATACCCTGGGCCAGGCCATCACCTCAAGCCCAGCCTGGTGCTACCTCCTCCCAGCACCCACAGTGCTGCTCCCACCCCAAATGCTTCACTCAGATTAACCCACTTCATCCTCATGGCGGCCCACATGGCAGGTGCCATTGTGTCCCCATTTCACAGAGTTAAAGACTGAGTCCCAAGAAGCCCAAGGTTGCTCAGCCGGTCAGCACAATGCAGATCAAACCTGGGCAGCTAGCTCTAGAGGCACAGCGCTCGCCCTTTCCTCCCTGGCTTTCATTCCCTTTTTAGAAACCTCTGAGCATGCCTCGCACCTCCCCTGCACCACCGACAAAGGGCCCTTCAGACCCAAGCAGATGCCCCTTTTCTGTCTCTCCAAGCAGGACCTCAAAGCCCCCCACTAGCACTCCCCATCATGGCCTCCTGCACATCCTGCTGTGACTGAGTACTCTCCTCATATCAGCTCCCATACTGCTCACTATACACGCTGTGCTTTACCCATCTCACAGATGAGAACACTGAGGCATAGACACACTGCTATGGCTTGTGTCTAGATGTCCCCCTAAAGCCTCATGAAGTCATATCAGGGGCTTTTTCAGAGGTGACTAGACCTACAGTGTGGGATGCTGGGATTGATTCATAGTGCAATGCTGGGGTCAGGGGCACTAGGATTAAGGGTGTGGACGCTAGGGCCGACCAAATAGCTCAGCAAATTAAAGCAGACACAGGGACCCAGAGTTTGATCCCTGGGCCTGCCATGCCCCTGGGGCATGCTGAGATGGGATTGAGACTGGGTGTGGTGGCATGCACCTGTAATCCCAGCACTTGAGAAGCTGTACACAGGAGGATCACTATGAATCTAATCTACAGAGTGAGACCCTGTAGACCCTGTAGACCCTGTCCTAAATACAAAAAAAAGGGAGTGTGTGTGGATGCTGCCCACCCTGAGTAATCTGCAGCGTGTAAGAATAACACAGCTAATAAGCAGCCCAGCATCCTGGCCAGGAGCAGGGCTCCCCGACTGTCACCACCTCTGAGCCATCACCCCCTAAGCACAGGGCTGCCCACACTCCAGAATCCTGGACTCCGACCACAAGAGGCAACCTGGAGAAGTGAGGCAGTGGTGATGATGATGGTGACAAAGCTAATGCCGGCCACCCAGACACCATGTTCTTCCAGCCCAGCCTCAATACTGCTGCCACAAAGGCTGGAAAAAATTTCTGCTGGGGGGTCACACACAGCGGCATCCCTGGCTCCACCTGCTCAAAGTCCTAGGCTTCCCCCGAAGCGGTGACCAAAAAAATTGTCTCAAGACACTGTTAGCATTCCCTGAGCAGAATCATACACACTCACTCACTCACATACACAAACCTCTTGCACACACACTCTCACACTCACACATTCCAGAACCACCACTGTCCCACATTCTGTTGCTTTATTGTTCGGAGTCTTCCATCAACCTAGGGAGGTGGGTGTGATTCTGCCTTAATCGGAGGAAGACCCGGAAGCTTACGGTGGCTGGGTTCGCCCTGAGTCTCATGCCTCACGGAAGGTGGGCTTTTCTCCCTTGAAGAGGATTCTGTCAGTGCAGGATCCTGAGGTATGGAACTCAGTGGCCTTGAGTGGCCTGAGCCCCGCCATTCCCAGGGACCTAGGGCCACCCCCACACACACACACACGAGAGCAGAGAGGTTAGAGTGACAAGCACAGAGAGGACATCGAGCCCCAGACACCTCGCTGGCCAGCAGATGGCTAAGCCCAACTAAACCCAGGTCCCTTTGATGCCAAAGCCATGCCCCTCGACACCGGCTACCTCTGTTGGTCATTCTGCGGCACAGGGCCGCCCCCAGGGGAGTCACTCGGCAAGAAGTCACACTGCGCAGAAAACTGAGAAAGGGATAAGCAGCTGAAGCCTCCCGGAGGCTGCTGGTCTCACCGCGTCCCTTTGTGCTGGGATGCGAGGTTGGGGCCGCTCCCCCTACCCACAGCCCAGACTCCCCCAGGGGCTGGCGTGTTATACTCACGAATTTCAAGAAAACATTCCCAAGTTCATGCTGAGATTGAGGCTCGGGGTGCAGACAATATTCCAGGGCCGCTAGGAAATCCTTATGAACCTCCAGGATGTCTTCAATGTTTGAGAACAGGATCTGCAGGCAAACGTGGGCCCAAGGACAGTGTTAATCGCATCTTTAAAAAAAATGTTTTTAAATCTTTTTATTATTTATTTGGTACAGGGTCTCACTACACAGCTTGGACTCATAATGATTCTCCCGTCTCCACCTCCCCAGCACTGGGATTACAAGTGTGCGCCACCATGCCTGGTTTCAGCAGCCAGCTTGGCTCACTAGGGACAGGGCTGGCACAACATGTGGTACCAGGGATTAAACTCAGGTCCTTGCACTTAGCTGGCAGGTGCTTAGACCGCCAAGCTATCTTCCTGGCCTGTTATTCACATCTTAAACCACACATGGCTGGTGGTGTACTTCAGGGGTACAGCGCTTGTCTAACCTATGAGAGGAGCCAGGTGGAGCACTCCAAGATGAGGAGGAGGAGGTGGAGAAGGAGGAAGAAATAATACCCAGTTCTAGTGAGCTTATAGTCAAACAGGCACTCTCAAATGCTGTAGCCAGTTTGCCATTCACAAAAATAATCACGGCAGAAATATGACCAATATTTATTTACTAATCGGGATTAACGACTGATCCCATGCTAAGAACATTACATTCAGTTATGGCATTTAATCCTCACTAAGCCTCCATGACATAGAAACTACTTTGATCCCCAATTTATCAACAGGGAATGGAGGCTCAGAGAAAAGCAATAACACCCCAGAGCCCCACTGCTGCGCAAGTGGCAAGGAGAGAAAACTTGGTGTGCAGACACCTGTCGCTCCCTGACACTACCATACATCCAAGCCCACGGCTGATCTGTGACAATGAGTCCCGTGCGTACATCCATGGCAGTGACACGGTCCGGGACCATGTGGTAAGGAAGGATGTTTCAAATGCGCTACTCAAACTGTCACATGGTATATGAAATTGCCGGCTCCTTTGATTCACTCTAAATATTTTAAATGCAAAGATTATTTGATCCACCAACTTTACATTTTATTTACTGCTTTTTTATTTTTTAAGAGAGGCTCTCACTATGAAGCCCAGGCTGGCCTTAATGAATGACAGTCATCCCACCTCAGTCTCCCACACACTGGGATCACAGGTGTGTGCCACCATGCCCAGATTAACATCTTAGAATTTAACCTTTGGATCAATCATTTCCAACTAGGGGGATTTTTGCCCCAGGAGTGAGAGAGGAGAGTGCTGGGAGTGTTTCACACAGTCTGAGTTCACCCCTGAGGTTCCTACAGTGGCAGAGACCCGTTAGGTTATTAAATAAATTCCACGTGCTGGAATGCTATGCACACTGTAAAAAGAATCTGCAGGTCTATATTCATGGATACAGAGTCCTATAATGATCCTCAGTACATACTGTTAGGTTGGGGGGGGATATCAAGATTCTGGACAGGGTTCCATTCTGGACTGATTTGTGTAAAAGAACACCAGAAAATGCCAGTCCTGCTGGTGCTAGGAACAGAGACTTCTCCGGTGATAACTTGGCAACCGCAGGGCCTCTGGGGAGGACTAGCAGAGATTTTCTTTTTAAGTTGCCTTTAAACTGCATAAATTCCACTTTCCTTTTGTTTAACAAGTACATTTGAAATTTAAATTTTAAAGTACGCACACAGTTCAATAATCCGACACAGTAACTAAATAGGGGCGAATCTCTCACCCAGTCAGCACGCACTGAGCACCCACTACGTACGAGGCTCGGGGAAGGGTCCAGGCCCGGCCTCTGTGGAAGTGAAGGTCTAGTGGAAGCAGGCAGGCAAAGAAGGAGTGACGTAAGAGCGTCTGAGGTGCTAAGAAAGAGTGAAGAACAGACGAAAACCAGGAGTGGCAGGACAGGGCGAGAGGACACAACTACAAATACAAGGCACAATGGCTAACAGGGACAGTCACCTGAGTTGGTGGCATGTGGGGCAAGACTAGAGGGAATAAAGTACAACCCCAACGCCCTTCGGATGCACCAGCGTCTGCATCAGGGGACAGCCTGAGGAGGGCAGGCAGCGCCCAGGCACTGGTGTCCACTCACTGCTGAGGGCTGGAAGGAGCCGGAGTCTCATCCTCCTTGACCTTGACCTTGAAGGGGGAACGAGGAGGCGCCCGCCATGTGAAGGGGGCCCAGACACCTGTGCTGCTCACACTTCCCTCTTAACCCCTGCCAGTTCACAGGGCTGAATCTGCTGATGTGAAAGGTACATATTCTAGGGGTTACTGTTACACTTACTGCAAGGAAGGGCTGCAAATTTTCAAAGTGTAGTAATTTTAAATGAGGCAATTTCAATCCCTGCCGATATATCCAAAAGAAACGATGGCCATAAACTAAAAGCAAGAAGCTTCCATCTACCAGAGAATGGCTATGTAAACTATGCCCCGTTCATACTGTGGAATACTATAGGGCAATGAAAAAGCATGAGCTGAGGCCGTACACAGCAACATGGGCAAATTTCACAGGTGCCCCAGTGGGCAAGGGACACTGGGCACGAAAGAGCTCACTTGAAGATTTAGTTCAAAAACACACAAAACAATCACTGGCCCCAGGAGCCCACGTAACTTTGAAGGAGAGAGGACTGGCCGGGAAGGACAAAGAGGAGCCAGCTGGGGACAGGAAACCCTCCCTGCCTTCACTTGGGCCATGATGTGGCCAGGTGTGACCACCATACCCACACTTAGAATTTGTGCTCTTTACGCTGTGGGGATCACCCCTCATAAAAAAAGGTAATCTCCTAAAAAAACTATAATAAGTTGCATAATTTAAAACCATAATAAAGACCAGGCATGATAGTGCACACCTGTCCTCTCAGCACTCAGGAGGCTGAGACAGAAGGATCATGTGAGTTCAAGGCCAGCCTGGGCTACACGGTGAATTCAAAGCCAGCCCGAACTGCACAGTGGGACACTGTCTCAAGAGAATTAATACATAAAACAAAAGCATAATAAAGAATTTTTAATGTATGAGCATATGGAACAAATATAATAGGAGCTGAGTAAATACGTGCTCAATAAATGAGTGAATGCAGGAATGTACAAAGAGCTTTGACCTTAAAGTGCATGTGTACACACACACACACACACACACACACACACCGCCCTTGTCCCCCAGGACCAGCCATGTAATGACACTGTGACATCTCTGAGTTCTGCTTTCCTATACAAAAACATGACCTTGGAAGTACCAAGGGGCAGGAAAGATGAGCGGGAATGTGTGTGTGTGTCCTTGACCGAGTGCACTGTGAGCTGCCAGGCACCTGGATACCCTCACCCCTCGCCTGCCCACTCCTCCAAGGACCGAGGACGGAAACGCAGCTGACCGTCCCAGGGAGCAAGGTCACTCTGAAGCTGGGCCTGGGCAGGGGCCGCAGCCAGACGCACAGAAGGCTCACTGATGTCCTCCTCGGTATCCCCAGAGCCCCAGCCAAGAGAAGCCCAGCCCGATTACTCACTAGCCTGCTTGACACAGTGCAGGGCAGGGAGTGCAGCTGGGGGTGCTGGGCTCCCCAGGCACATGAGAAGGGATTTTCCACAGGCTCAAAGCCCGGGGCGGACACAGGAGGTGGGAGTGGGGACTGCCACGCTGAGCCCAGTCCGTGCTGGAGCAAGACCTGGGGCTGACACCCCTGCTGACCACCAGCTCCAGCACAGAGTGGGGAGGCTATGGGAAGGTGGATGGGGAGGCAAAGCCAGAGGTCAGGGATGCGCGCCCTGCCCACACATCCCCCTGAACATGGCCTGGCAAGGGCATGGCATTCCCAACAAACCGCGAAGGGTTCAGCCCAAGGCCCACACCTTGACGTTCTCCTCTGTGAGACCCTTCTCCACTGAGTCTGCCACATTCTGCCGGATGCGGTGCAGGAACGCCTAGAAGAGAAGCAGGGAGAGGTGAGCATCAGCAACTGGCAGAGAAGGCGCCCGCCCACCGTCCTCACAGGCTACAACTGATCGTCCCTTCTTAATTTCTCCTTTTACTTCAAAACCTAAACATTCACATGCTCACAAATCAGCAACATAGAAGTGTCAACAACACGCAAAGCCTCTCTCTGACACCTGGCCTGGTCCACCGCGTCGCTTCCCATACCCCTGAGAACCGCAGCTACTTTCTTCAGTTTCTGGCCAGAGAATCTTTATGCAAAATAGACTCGCATCAATGTGTTCATACACACACACGCGCGCGCCCGCACACACACACACAAATACACACCTCCTCTGGTTTTTTCTTTCTTTTGTGGTATTTAGTGAGTACTTAATGATACTTCATGGTACTCAGTGAGTCCCTGGGTTGCCCAGGCTGGGCTTGAACTTGCTATGCTTCTGCCTCAGCCTCCCAGAATGCTGGAGTGACAGGTGCACACCCCCCCCCCCAGTTTCATGGGAAGGTGGCAGCTGAGAATCACCTGACATTCCAATGGGGGGGTAGAAATTAAGGTATTTTTTCAGCATAGTCTCCCAGTTTTAAGTGTTGATGAAAGAACATGGTTATGGGGGGGCAATTAAGAGGTTAAGTGTAAGGAGGCGCAGTATGCCAAGAAGAGATGGCCACAGCCTGGCCCTTGGTGTGGGTAGGATAGGGTGGGCCAGGGATGAAATGAAAGATGGGAGGGGCTGCTGGCACTGAAGGGAAACCCCGGCTGGGGCCCACAGCAACCTCTGCCTGGCTTGCTCCAGCATGCAAAGCCTGGTCCAGGTGACCTGGCTGTAGGGACACAGAAATCTCTGAGAAAAGGAGTCCTAGATCCGTCACAGTCACAGGGACACATGAGCATTGATGGGCTGCCAGCCACCAGCCCTGCCAACACTGGCTAAGCTGGGGGCCTGGCAGGGTGTCACGCTGGTGAGCACATGGCCTCCCTGCCACAGAGCCCGGCTGCAGGCTAATCGGGAATGTGTTTTGTCCCACCACACGTGGAGGGATGGCAAGGAGCTGGGACAAGGCAGGTGGCAGAAAGGAGGCTGGCCCTAACAGATGGCTGTCGGCTCCTTTCCTGGCACCCAGAGTGACAGCCATGGTGGTGGGCAGCAGAACCAGCCACTGCCCAGGCTCAGGCCTGTTAGGACAGGCAACTGGCACTCCAAGGGTAGTTCACAGGGAAGCTGGGACACAGAGGAAGGCAGTCTTGTCTCTGTCCACTCTCAATGCAGATGACCATAGACAGCCTTAAGCTTGTTGGTCACACATACACGTTTATACCCCCCCAGCCTGGGCTCCTCCACTGGAATCCAGTGGCCCAAGGGACACCCCAAACTTAACACAGCTGGCACCTAATTCTAGATCTCCCCTCTGGGCCCACACCACCTCTAATCCTCCCTGCTAATGATACCTCTGCCCTTCAGGGCCCCAATTGCAATCCCCAGTCACCCTCAGCCCCTCTCCTAGCCCACTCATTAGCAAATGCTATTCTACGTGCCAGGTGCTGCTATTGTCCCTGAGGACAGAAGAGCTCTTGTGCACCTCCTACCCATCAGCAAATTTGATCTGCTTTACCTCAAAAACTTGACCACCTCTCCTGACCTGCATGGCCACCACCCAAGCCACCAATGTTTCCTCGTACAATCACACAGCCACCTCTTCTCTGGCTCCCCATGCCCTCCCGAAGTTTATTCTATGCACACACATCAAGGGGGTCCTTTTAAACATGCAAATCAGATCCTGCTCATCAACTGCTTAAAACTTAAATGGCTTCCCAGCATACTTAAAAAAAAAAAAAAATTCTGAATCCTTCCATGGGCCATAAAGCATCAACAAGCTTGTCCTTGTTAAGCTCCCTGGTCTCGCCTCCCAACACTCGGCTTCCCACACCTCAGCAACCTTCAGCCAAACCTAGTCCTATCTTGGGACTCTGATACACACTACTCCCGCCAACAGGAAGTTCTCCCCCAGTCCGCCCTTACCCATCTTCCTTCTTAGCTATCAGGGCTTGGTTCAAATGTCAGCTCCTCCAAGAGGCCCTTACTCCCTTCTTGAATTATGGGCCCATTTGACAAAAGGCAAGAAAACTACTTACACAAATCTCCACTTCCTTCTCATAGACAGGCCAAGATAAGAAGGGAGCCTGGCTGGAACGAAGCCTTAATTCCTAATCCAACCAGTGTAAGTGATACCGGGAAAATAATACACAACCCCCGACCTGCTAGATGGCTGATACACCGAGTTCCTGTTCCCCAAAACTGAAGAATGAATTGTAAAGAACAATGAAGGTTAAGAGTAGGAAATATTTATTGAGGGAGAGAGTTCCTGAGAGACAGGAGGGGACCCCAAAAGGGAGCTGCCAACAAGCCATGTTCTCAAAGTAAGTTTTATAGAGCAAAATCATGAGATGGGTACAACATGAGTCCAAACTGTGACCAACCAATAGGATTACAAGTATAGCTGCTTACACAAAATTGATCTGATTAAAAGAATAAAAAAAATTTTAAAACCAGGTCGCGTAGTAAATATACATGGAAAGAACAAAGACGCGTTCTAGGAAAATATGAATCAGGAGATGCTGGTCACCCACCTGGGTGACTGATGGCTCACCAGACCTTACTGGACCAGGTGAGCCCAACTACATTGTATTGCTTATCTCTGGGGAAGGTGTGCTGGCCCGGTCATTGCAGCTTTATCTCCAGGCCTGGCCTTCAACAGATGCGCCTCCAACCACAGCTGTTTTCTTCCTCCCAGTGAGTGGTTCAGGGCCCAGCCCTATATATATTTCTACTCATTTAGCTGTCTATAGTAGAGGTAGGTTTGGAAACTTGTGGATTTAAGTTGAAACCACAGATTTTTCTCCCTGCCTACTGTGTGACCTCAGAAAGGTGTACCAACTTCTCTGACTCATCGGTGACCCTTCCCAAATATGAGGCCTACTTTTCAGATGTTATAGGATAAAGAGGCTGGGTACTCCAGGAAAGCAGGACCTTTCCTCTCTGGTTCACAACTCGATCTTCAGGGTCGTCAGCAGTGCCTGGCACACAAAAGACCCTCGGAAATCCCAGGAAGTAGGGGCTGTCCAGGACTTGACACGCATGGCAGGAGTCCACAGATCTTCATTTTGAAAGGATGGCAGGGGGCACTGGCCAAGAGTTCTTCGAGGATGTCTTAGCAGGGTCTAGGATACTGGCAGGAGGTCCTATAGTAGCCCCCCCTTGCCCAGACAGGAGAGAGACAAAGGCAGCCTCGCCCCACGGTGGGGAGGGCAGGAAGCAAGTAGGAGTGTCACTCCACTGGCCTAGATGGGGCTTCCTGTCCCGGTTTCTCCACAGGAGCTTGGCCACCACTATTGTGCTAGGACAATGGGAGGCTCAGGCCACCCACAGAGGAACTGCAAACAAGCTGACATGATGGCACAGGGAGCAGCTTGTAACCCACAGAGAATGGGCCAGCAGGGGCTCGAGGCCCAGCCCTTGAACCAAACACCCAAGCACACACGAGGCAGGACTGGCTTTTCCAGGCAGCGAGGGCATCAAAAGACCCTCTAGGGCGACTCTTTGTCCAAACCTTTGGAAAGCTCGGACTGACGCTCCTCTCATGTGAAAACTGAACCTGGGCCCAAAACCATCCTCGGGATTTCCAGGGCGCCCTAGAAGCTAAGCCAGCCTCGGGCACTTGGTCTGGTGTGGACCCCAACACCCACCTGCCCCAGGCTCCTCTTTGGAGGAGAAAGAGAAATAACAACCACCCCCACGCTCATCACTATTCAGGTTTGGCAAATCTTAACACAATGCCCAGTCTTCTTGAAACCACTGACAAAAGGAAATCCCTCAGGTCCAAGATGGGGGTGCGGGCCAGAAAGGGGCACCTAGAGTCCCAGACACGGCTGTCTCCTGGTAAGAGTGACTGCGGAAGCAGGCAGCATAAGCACACACTTAAGAGCAGCTCGCTTTACCCACTGTCCTACATGAATATCAATCCCAGTGTAAAAAAGGAAGGAGGGCGATACCACCGAGTATGCACCACCCCCACGACTCCCACCCTGCCAGCTGCGCACCTCGTGGATGGATCCCCACACGTGCCTTTGCCTCTTACCATGCCGTTCGCATCGATAAGCAGCACAGAATTCTGCTCTGCATGTTCACAAGACTGCTGAAAACAACACGCTTTCTGCAACCTGCTTTTCTTGCCCAATGTCACTCTCCCATATTCATTTGCTCCACAATCATGCAACCCCAGCCCAGAGCATGCGTGTCCAGCTGCCAGCGGTGTCCCCTCACCCATGTATAGGACAGTCCTGGGCTATCAGGAGCCAAACACAGACAAATGTGGGAAAGGTTCTGGGAACCTTCTAGACCTCCTTGTGACTGCCCCTCTGGCCTTGAGGACCCACTGGGATTGCTGAGGGGAGGCAGGTCCACCTTCTCCTGACAGCATTACTTTGATCCCTGGATTTGGGAAACGTCGCCACATGCACCTGTGATGTCAGGTGCTGGTGACCCACTGGGAAGCCTGCTTGATGGCACACCTGCCAGGCATGGTGGAGCACATCTGTAATCCCAGCATTTTGGAGGCTGAGGCTAGAGGATCACCATGAGTTGGAGGCCAGCCTGGGCTACATAGCAAGACCTTGTCTCAAAAAAAAATAAAGTCAGCCACTTGGTGGCACATCTGCCAGAGCTGCCTCCTCCTCCCTGCCTCCCTCATACCCAAGGATGATTCCCAGGGTGACCTCCAGGTAAATAACATCCTCTGGTGCTTCCTGAAGAGCCCACACTAGGACACACCTCACGCTGCTCACTTCTTGCGTAGTAGTTGTTTTTTGTTTTTTGTTTTTTGTTTCAGAACCGGGGACTGAACTCAGGCCCTTGCACTTGCCAGGCAAGCGCTTATTCTACTGAGCTATCTCCCCGGCCCGTTGCTTAGTAGTTAAAGTTGGTGTGACATAACCATTCTCACGCTGCCAACCTTCAGGGTGCGTCTGATGCCCTTGCTGCCAGCAGTGCTGTGGTGCACAGGCGCCCTGGGGCTCAGCCATCAGGGCTCCCCCAGGTGCACACCCGCCTCTCCTGGGCACCGTGAGGCTGTCTTCAGGCTCCTGTCCATGCACACCCAGCCTCCGGAGCACAGAGGAGGAAGTCCCCGGCGCACATAGAGGTCTTCCAGGCTCACACGGATACACTCCTCTGGCTATGGATGAGGGACATAGTCAACTCGCCAGATAGTGTCAAATGGCTCTCCACTGTGATCACCGCAAGCTACACTCCACGCAGCAGTAGATGAGAGTTCTCACCACTCCCCACCCCAAGACAAAGTACACAGGCTCTCGTTCACTCACACGACAGACATTTGCTGAGATCTGCAAGATGCCGCCATTAGTTCTTTCAACCTGCTCCAGCAGATTTCAGGGGAGGCATTCAGAGCTTGAGTAATCTGACAGAGGTCAACCCAGCCAGAAAACAGTAGCAGAACTAGAATCCAGGACTGTCTGGCTGCTGCTTGCTGCTGGGAGGAAGGAACCACTGGACACCTGACCCAAGTGTCTCCACAATCCCCAGAGCCTGAGCTGAAGGGGAAAGCAGGCTAGATTGATTAGTGATGCCTGCCAAGGCAGAGGAAGAAGGGAGGGAGGGAAGGTGGCGGCTATAGGATTGTGGAGCTGCCACCTCTAGCCAACTCTGCCCTGATGACATGAGAAGCTGGTCTGAAGCCAAACAGCTACTTGGTGATAGGACATGGATTAGAAACATGCCTCCTGCTGCTGGGTCTGTCCTGCTCTGCATTGCCCTGCCCTACCTCAGAACATCAGTTCTCAAGCAGGAAGAGAAGGTTTTTGGTTCCTGGCATCCTGTGGGAGGAGGTCAGGCCTGCTGCTCAAGTGTACTCTCCAGGACACAAGACAGTCCCACAGAGACCTCAGCAGGGGGAGCCTGACGTAGAAGAAGTCTCAGCAAGACTTAGGGAGAAGTCAGGCCCCTTGGCCAAGATCCCACTGGTGGTGCTCTGTCACCGCTGGGCTCCCTTCCTCACTCGCTGAGCTTCCAGGCTCGCTGGCCACCTTTTCAAGTCTTGAATCTTGAATGCGACTCCAAGCCGCCCCACCCTTGGAGCCTGCTGTTCTCCGCAGAAAGTCCCCACCCCACACCTTCAGATGGCAGGGGACCTCTTCTCCAAGAGGCCTCCTTTGGGCCACAGTAAACAAAGGTCACAACACTGCCCATGCAGGGCCAACCCAGTTCCTTTCTCGAGGGTCCTTATAGAGGGCATCACGCTCACCTGTGACCTTCTACACCGTCACTCTGCCTGGGGGACAGCCCCACCAACCAGGAAAGTATCCTTCACAGGCTGACCTTGAACCTGTGATCCTCCTGCCTCAGCCTTCTGAGTAACTGAGATTATAAATGCATGCTGCTGCACCTGGCTCCAGTGCATTTTTAATGACTGGTTGTTTTACCTAATACCTTTGGGCTTTTATCATGTGCCTGGTGGTTCTCTAAGAGGCTTGGTCTGGTTTAGTGTTGAGATGGCTGTGTTGACCAGTCTGGCCTCAAGCTCTTGGGCTCGAGGTATCCACCTGTCTCAGGCTGCTGAGTGCAGGGGCCCCAAGCCTCCCCATTGTGCTCATCTGTGCTCCTTGTGCTCTAGCCCTCACACAATCTCAGGCAGGGGGCGCTGTCATGGGGAGGGCATTTTACAGGGCAAGGAGCCCAGGACTATGCACTGAAGAGCGCGCTCAAAGCCGTTCAGTAGGGGCTGGGGAGATGGCTCAGTAGAATAAGCACTTGCCTGGCAAGTGCAAAGGCCTGAGTT